>VYXB01000147.1:0-104094 GCA_013397135.1 Pachyramphus minor
AGGGGGAAGGGAAGGGGAGGGCACTTCTACTTTTTCTCCAAAACTCCTGAATATTTCTCTCATTGCCTTCTGCTGCCAGACAAAGCCTCCTCTCTTGCACCTGGGGAGGGGCGGGGGGAATGGGAGTAGTTGGCTGCTAACCCTAAAGCAATCAAGAGAAGAAACAAGATTGCAAGACCAAATAGAAGCAAAACTATATGCCCCTTAAATGCCAATAAAACAATATTTACATGCATGCAAGTGTGTCTGTATGCAGATATAAGTATATACTCAACACATGCTTGCACACCTGTACATGAGCACACACTGAGCACAGCCAAATGATCGGCATGGGAGGTACAGTTCTGATGTCATAGATTGCTACACAGTTCTATATATGGTCAAGTTATGTGATCACTGTAAGGCTCGTGGTTTTCCTTACCACGCTTTAAGAAATAGAGCTTCCTCCAGAATGAGATTTCTGGTTTTGTGAACAGTCTTTCTGATGCCCCTTTCTGATAGTATGACTCATTAGCACAAATAAGCCTTGATTTCTTTTTATTATGCTCTGATCAATATGTGGTCATCTATGTTTACAGCCTTCTGTCCTGGTTTCATCTTGTGTTTGTTCACTCTAGTGGAAAGGATGTATACGAATATGTCGTCTTCACTATGGGATTTTGATACCTGTTCACAGCAATGGTAGTTATCAAGCCCATTTATTTAGATTAATTCAATTCTCTTCAGTCTACTACACCTTTAATAACCCCAGCTGCTGCAAACCCCTCTCTGATTTGGTTGGGTTTTTTTCGGTGGGGGTTTTGTTTGTTTGTTGTCTGGGGGTTTTTTTGTGTGTGTGGAAAATTTATACAACTTAAGGAGAACAAATCCTTCCAGAGTGCCTTTGCTCTAGTCAGAAAGGAGTGACTTTGGTTACAGGCAGCTGAACAATTGCTGCACGCTAAGAACATCAGTGGATCCCTGGTAACCACCTTTGGGCACGTTCAGACCCACACAAGGCAGCCAGGAGGCTGCCGTGCATTTCCCACGGGCCACAGGCACAAACGCGCAGTGTTCCCATTGCTGCAGGGGATCTGAAACGCTGCGAGTCCACACCCAGCTTTACCTCCCTGCAGCGTGATCGTCTGTCCCTCCCTTACCACGAGAGCAGCTTAAACAGCGTAACTGTGGGAAGCAGCTTGCCCCAGTCGATCACGGAGACTGGAGAACCCGTTTTATAAAGAGACAGGGTTTCTTGACTGTGCTATCAGCACACACCCAGATTTCAGTCGATGTAATTAGTGATTTGTGGACAGATTTGATTGAAATTGTGCCGATTTAGGTTTAGGTCAGATATCCGCGACTGGGACTAAGCATGCCTTAAATATAACAGAGGCTGTCTACAGAGAAGACTGCAGCAGGGTAACTAAATCAGACCCAAATCATACATGGAGGCTTGTTTAGCTGAGTGAAACTGAGCTGTAAAGCTGACGTTAGGCTGTGATTCACACTCATTTTATCAAAAAAAATTTGCCTTTTAGTTTGCTACTTCAGTTTTCTTTTCTTCCTATTTGTATCTTCCATCTTCCTATTTTTCCCATCCTTTGCAGCATTTTCCCCTCAGTGGCTCACTGGTGGGAGAAGTGCTGTGGCAATTATCTAATAAAATTCTGGCAGAAATTCAATCACACTCAATATGCATGACATTATAAAAAAAATCTGAATTGAAAAGTCAGGAATCTGGTTATCCCAATAACAATAAAATATTAGACTTCCTCTTTTTAACACTCTTCCTCAGAAAGGAGTGGGAAAGGAGATGAAGGTGATTTGGATAAATCTATTTATCCAAATACATTTATAAAAGAAAGATCTTTTTCTCCCCACCACCCACCTCCTATAAAACAGCATATCTTGAGCTCAGCTTGTCAGTACCCACACAGTCACTGCTGACAGTGCAGATTACAGCTGTGGAATCCAAAACTGTTCTAAAGAATTCTACTCAAAGAATTAAAATTGCTGGTGTAACTCACTACTAGGTTCCTGACATACAGTGGTGAAGAGGAGACAACCCAAAGTTTACAGGTAGCTGAGTCTGTGATGTGATGGGCACCAGAGGGAAGGAGGTGTTTGTTCCAGAAAACACTGCATATTCAAGTATTCAATCAGAGATTGTTATTTGTACTTACAGAATAGTTCAAGTACAAGCACAGCTTAAATAGACAAAAAGGGTATGTCAAAGTGGTGCAACTACCAGCCATCACAGCTTTCTGATCCTAAAGAGGTCTTTGCCTGTCCCTGTCCAGCTCTGGGTGAATCTGAGTGAGGGGCTGCCCCAAAAGAACCCTGTCTGGGGCCAACCAGGGAAGAGTAAACCCTTCTCCACTCCCCTCAAACCCTTATCCCACCACACCTGGGAAAACATGTGGCCCCATACAAGAAGCAGGCAGTTTTGTGGGCAGCAGAAATACCTGTAGTGCTCATGAATGCTGATAGTCCACCTGGTGAAGTGAAGGGGCTTCCCACTTGCTTGTGTCACACCTCTAGCACGGGGACTGACAGGAACTTCTCTGCAAAGTGTAAAGCTGTTAAGAAAATGTCAGCAAAAGACAGCTCAGTGACCACATTTTTCAATCTTAATTGGCAAGTGAAAAGAAACATTAATTGTCTGTTTATGTCATCTCCTCCCACAGCTGACTGATGCAGAATACAGCTTAAGGTGGCATTAAAATGTAAGGTGGGTGTTATAATTTGCCTGAAGTACTTTAGCAGGTTTTAGGTTTTGTTCCAGAAACTGTGTAAAGATTGCCATTCCACCAATGTCCTTGTAAGTCACCTACGTGCCCTGCCATTCAGTACAAGAGTGTGCAGCCCCATGATTTACACAGTGCTTCCAGCGATGACAGTGCTTAGTACATGATGTTCATTGTTTTGCATAAAAAAGCATATCAGAGGTGGGCAAGTATCGGTCTGATACTCTGCAAACCTCAGAGCCAAATTCTCCCTCAGTTTGATCAATGCCTCCCACCCAGACCCCGCTTTCACCTCTGTGGGAGCCATGCATAAGCACGGATGCTCAGGCTGCAGAGGCTGGTGCCTACCATGCCTTTCTGGAAGTAGATTTCCAAATTCCTATTTCAAAACACAGAAACTTGATTGATATTCCTTAAAGAGTTATGTTTCTGGCCTCTTGGCTTAACCTGATTAGTAGAAACACAGAAACTTGCTGCTTTTTTTCCCAGCACTGATGGGTTCTTTGCAGAATCAAAACAGCTCTTCAAAACCCAGACTCCTCCTGCAGCACTAAGATGCTCTGGCTGAGTGCCCCAAACCTGCCCGTGCCATAGGGAGTGAGGAGGGTACAAAAGAGCAGCTTGCAGCAAACCAAATGCAAGAGTGATTTTTCCTGTCCATGAATCAGCAGTCCTGCCAGTGCTCATACAAAGGAAACAGCTGCAGCCACAAATCAGGCAACTTAATAGGTCATTGCACTCTGCAAGTATTTCCCTTGGAGCTTTCCTCTAAACAATACAGAAAAAGGTCTGATCACCTTCCCTTCATTAAGGGGCATAAATGAAGTGAGTCGATCTGCCAAAATATGTCATCCACTCACTGGGCAGTGAGGTGTGACATCCAGATCCTGTTAACATCACTTACAGTAATATCACCACCAAAAATATTCAGGTTTGTGAACTGACTGGTTTTTACAGGCAGACAGCAGGTAATGGGAGGATTTGCAAAAATCCTACTTCATGCAAGTGTGAAGTCTATTAGATCTAAGTATCTCAGTGGCAATAGATTCACTGCACTGTACCCAGAAAAGGAGGAGTGTTCCTCCTGAGGATCACCTAGGGCTGCCCAGTGCAGCGCTGACTAGTGGTGCTGTGCCAGCTGAACCGGCACTGATGGGCTTCATCTGTTATATCCACCCTGAAGTTGTGTAAAATTTACTTTCAGCTCCCTGCTAGGCTGCCTTTCACCATTTCACTGCTGGACTGGGAGCTGTATTGGCTTTTACAGTTCCCTGGCAAGTGAGCCGCAGGACTGTGGTCTGCCTGCAAGCAATTCCCACTCCAGGAAATCTTGCATCATCCCTTTGTTTAATAGAATCGTAGAATGGATTGGATTGGAGGGGACTTTAAAGATCATCTAGTTCCAAACCCCCTGCCCTGGGCAAAGACACTTTCCACTAGATCAGGTTGCTCAAAGATCCATCCAGTCTGGCCTTGAACACCTCCAGAGATGGGGTATCCTCAACTTCTCTGGACAACCTGTTCCAGCATCTCACCACCTTCACTGTTGAAGAATTTCTTTCTAATACCTAATTTAAATCTATTCTCTTTCAGTATAAAGCCATTGCTGCTTCTCCTATCCCTACATGCTCTTGTAAAAAGTCCCTTTCCAGCTCTCATGTAGGCCCTCTTTAGCTAGCGGAAGGTGCTAGAAGATGTCCCTGGAGCATTCTCTTCTCCAGACTGGACAACCCTAACTCTCTCAGTCTGTCCTCATAGGAGAGGTGCTCCAGCCCTCTGATCATCTTCATGGCCTCCTCCGCTGGGTGACCCTGGCTGGATGCTAGACACCCACCAAAACCCCTTCTCACTGGACAGGGGAGAGAAAATATAACAAAGGTTCATGAGGTGGGATAAGGTCCGTGCAAGATCACTCACCAAATACTGTCATGGGCAAAGCAGACTCAAATGGAGGATATTAATTGAATTTGTTACTAAAAAAATCAGAGCAGGATAATGACAAGTAAAACAAATCTTTAAAACACCATCCCCTCCCACCCCCCTCCTTCCCAGGCTCCACCTCCTCCCTGCCAGTAGTGCAGCGAGATGGGAAAGGGGGGTTATGATCAGTTCATCACACATTGTTCGTGCCGCTGCTTGGGGAGAAGAGTCCTTCCCCTGCTCCAGAGCTGGGTCCCTCCCATGGCAGACAGTCCTCCATGAACTTCTCCAACATGAGTTCATCCCATGGGCAACATCTCTCCATCAGCTGTTGAAACGTGGAGCACTCCTCCATGGAGTGCAGTTCTTCAGGTTCAGCCTTCTCCAGCATGAGTCCCCCACAGGGCCAGAAGTCCTATCAGGACAACTATGCCAGCGTGGTCTCCTCTCTCCACAGGTCTGCAGGTCCCTGAGAGGAGCCTGCTCCAGCACGGATTTCCCATGGGTTCACAGCCCTCTTTTGGGCATCCACCTGCTCCAGCATAGGTTTTCTCCATGGTCTGCAGGTAGATCTTTTCATCCCCATGATCCTCCATGGGCTGCAGGGGCATAGCCTGCTTCACCATGGTCTTAATGACAGGCTGCAAGGGCATCTCAGCTCTGGGGTCTGGAACACCTCCTCCCCCTCCTTCTCCACTGACCTGGGGGTATGCAGATTTGTTCCTCGCACATATTCTCACTCCACTTTTCTTTGTCTGCAATTACATCTGCACAATAACTTCTTTTTCCTTCTTAAATATGATACACAGAAACACAGATAACAATGTGTTACCACCATTTCTAGTTAGCCTGGCCTTGGCCAGCAGTGTGTCCGTCCTGGAGCCAGCTGGCTCTGCTAGACATGGAGTAAGTTTGTAGCAGTTTCTCAGAGAAGCCACCCCTACAGTGCTCCGCACTACCAACACCTGGCCAAGCAAACCCAATACACCTCCTCTGGACTCACTCCAGCACGTCCACGTCCTTCTTATGCTGGGGGCCCCAGAGCAGGACACAATACTCCAGGTGGGGCCTCATGAGAGTGGAGTAGGGGGAGAGAATCATCTCCCTTGACCTGCTGGCCATGCTGCTTTTGATGCAGCCCTGGGTACCGTTGGCTTTCTGGGCTGCAAGCGCACATTGATGGCTCATGTCAAGCTTCTCTTCCACCAACACTCCCACATCATTCTCGCCAGAGCTAATCTTGATCCATTCTCCACCCAGCCTATATTTATGCTTGAGATTTCACTGACCCAGCTGCAGGACCTTGCACTTGGCCCTGCTGAACTTCATGAGATCGCTTTTGCACAGGCCCGCATCTCAAGCCTTCCAAGGATGGCATGGATGGCATCCCTTCCCTCCAGCATGTTCACTGTACCACACAACTCAGTGCTATCATCAAACTTGCTGAAGGTGCCCTCAAACCCGCTGTCCATATTGGTGACAAAGATGTTAAACAGTGCTGGTCCCAATACCTATCCCTGAGGAATGCCACTTGTCACCATGGTCCTCTGAAATCCTCCTCCTTCTGCAGCCCCTGAGGGGGTCAGGTTGACTAGGGACTGGGGAGTGAAACAGAAATTTCCACTCCTCCACACACACTCTTCCCTGTCTGCTTGTACCCCTTACACTCACGCTCAGGACCACACAGGGCAGTGGAGCTTTGTCTCCACTGAGCAAGGAGCAGATTTAGGGCACTGACCAGAGCAGGTCCAGCCTTTGGTCAAAGTAGAAGAGGTGTGGGTGTTCAGCTGCCATGGTAAAAATGTAAAAGGAGAAAGCATCGATGTGTAAGTGAAAATCAAGTCCACAATTTCTAAGACTGGGAGTCCTAAGAGGTTCTTCCCAAGAAAACCTAAATCCACTACATGCTGGGGGGGAGGGGGCAGCAGGGAGCTTTTTAAATACAAGTCTCGGGTATCCTGTTATTGAAACTTTTAAGCTGCAAAGGAGATCTTTGCCGTGTGAGGTGCAGTTTCATACCCATTACAGTCCAGCAGAATGCAAAATATTTGAGGGCATGTAAAGTTATCATAAAGTGGCTTTTATATGCCATTACACCTGGCTTTCTGGAAGCATCTCTTCATCATGGAAATATTCCTAATTCCATTTATATTACAGCCTGGAGAGAGGTCAGTTTTGTGCTTTATATTCTTCTCCTGAGCTGCGGTTTTTGAACCAGCACTTATTAGAGCAGAGATAGGAAGAAAGCTGGACTATTTACACACAGCATACACAGGACTAATGAGACTGCTTACCTAGACAGAGATTGGAATTGCCACAATGACACTTAAAAATGGTCAACTGAATTTAGTTCTATGTCTCTAATAGTGTTCTAATAGTCTTAGTGCTCTAACAGTCTCTAATAGTCTTAGATTAAAAAAGAGGCATAAAAAAACCTGAAGTGTGCCAATATGTTTTCATTTAGTCAATTCATTGAATGATCCCACTGGGAATTTATTCTTTACTTTACTGCACAAAATTATTTTGGTTAGCAAACAGTAGCATAAGCCAAAAAAGGCACGAAAGTCCCTCTATTTTTCATACCATGTTCTTAGCATACAACCCAGCCATATGGGATCCACAGATGAAAGAAATGCTCCTTTCAGAGGACACACACACTAATTATCTGGGATGCTTTAGTTTTTGATTTTGTGAGTTTCAGTACATCTTTTCTGTTGATATTAATTCTGCACTGTAGGCAAGGGTAGTCCAAAAAATCCAGGGACCCAAGGTGTGAGAACAGAAGTTGGTATTACCATTACTGACAAACTACATGAATTCAGCAGCAGCCCCAGTTTAGATACCGGATATCTGGGTTTGGCCAGCTGAGCTGCCCTGGTGGGGTGAGAGCTGTGTAAAGTTTTCTCTTGTGCTAGCATGGATTTGATACAGAAAGAATTCTGGGACCCTTTCTTTACAGTTGACCAAAAGCATAAACAGAGAAGGAGGAAGAAGGCAGAATAGAAACATCTGTCTTCCAGCACAGGACCCAAAAATTATGAATCAGCTCTCTTTTCCCTCTTTCCCCATTCACTATATGGAATTAAACCCCAAGCTATTTTAGCAAGTAGTGGGCCAGGTCTTTTTACAAGCCTCTCCTGCCTGAGCATCTAGGTGTGCATTTCACAGTTTCCTTCACATGCAGCTAGAAACATCCTTGCTGAGAAAGGAAGATGAAATGACTAATTGACTGGTGATGTACTTCTGTTTCCATGATTTTCATAATTCCACATGAATGTAGATACTGGTGTTACCTGTGGGCTCATGGCCCAATAAAAGTGCATGCAAGGAAGAAGAATATGGGGGGAAAGGGCCAGGAAGTGGCTGATACCTCTTGCTGTCCCTCAGACTTGGCAGTGGCTCAGTGGCCCCTTGAGGATAAAACCCAAGTTCATGTTTAGTGTGATTTCATCTTTGATATTTCCTGATTCTCTTTCAATTATATGTTCCCCTTTTGAGTTTACACAGACAAAAAGATGTGTGTTCCCCAAAAATCATGGGACATAATAGTTTCTTAGAATAATTTTTTACCTCTCCCTAAGCACCAGTGTGGTTTTGCTCAAAAGGTTTTCATGGCCAGCACAGCTGCTGGGCAGAGATGGGTCATGTTGTATTAAAGCTCAGAGGGACTTTGCCAGCCCCCACTGAATTTCAAGGTCTTGCTAGCAACCTGCATTAATCAGTTATCTCTGTACCTTTCCGGTGCCAGCTGCCTGAAACATGCAATTCCCACAGGGAGACTAAGCCAAAGTCTTGCTAAGACAGTAAGGTGGTCACTTTATCCAGTACAACAGTGAGCTGATTCTCTGTTACGTCTGGCAACCATCACAATTCAGCACTCAACTTATGAGTCACTTCTCCCCATAAAGAAAAGAGGAAAACACAGGTTCCTAATTGCTCTGTGATACGCCAAGCAGATCTCCATTCACCCAAGATTTATGTTAAAATCTTATACAACTACTTTAAAAGAATCCTGTCAATTAACTAATGTCTGATATTTCCAAACAACAAATTTTCTATCTGATTTAGCTTTGCCCCACATTATCTAATTAGATCACCTAATGGAAATTGTTGTTCTACTGCAAGTTTAACAGAGATGTCTGAGCAGAGCTCTCAAAGGAGAGGTACAGCTTGGAGGGGGTGACAGTATCATGGAAAAGCTCACCCTATTGCATTGTATGTGCAGTAAGGTACTTCAAGTTTAAAAGAACATGGCTTTAGCATAGGAACTTGCATGGCTGGCAAAATCAATGCTTCCTACTTCTAAGTTACATTAAAAGAGGTAAAAAAGTGCAATAAAAATACACATTCCATATAAAAACTGGTTTCTTTGTTGGCAGCCGTGTGACTATGAACAGGGAATGCAGAGTGCTGGGTAAATGCAATCAATGCCCGTGAGCCAGAGTCGCTTGGATAATAGCTATCCAGCTGGTGAAGAAATGAGAAACATCAATCTAAGGTATCTTAACTACATTTTAAGGCAGAAATATACCTGCAGACCCTCAGGTACACTTCAAGAGGAAGGGCTTGCATTTTTGCATGTTTGGTTGTTGTGCTGTAGGGTAGCAGACATTTCTCTGTGCAACTTGGCCTGGGGACAGCCAATATCCCTTTGAAAACTTTGAAGTTTGGGGCTGGTTCTCTGTGAAATGATATAAAGGACAAAAAGAATGTTAACAGTCTAAGGAAAGGAGGAGGGTGGTATGGAGAGAAACAACATTAACTGAGAGCTTGCAGTAACAGAAAGAAACATGCTTTAGAAAACTTAAATATAGCAGCATATTGTCTCAGCCCATTTCCTTGACAGAACATAAGGCTGAACCTCTTTTTTGTTGCAGGTGATTTTCAGGAAGGTAGGGTTTGTTATTTACTGTTTTTTTAAAAGAAGCTGGTAAAACAGAACTGATAAATGAAATGAAAAACTATTTCTTCCCCCTTAAATGCAGCCTATTATTAATACCTAGGTCTGACTCACGGTACAGGAAATGTATTTTAATCCTCTCAGGCTATCATGGCAGTCACGATGAGCACTGAAGCACAGACACTGACGCGTGCCGAGCTGTGCTGGACCCGCGCACCACTGTTCATCCACCTATGGAGAAATGTAAAATGTACTGCCACCTAAAACAGATAAGGCAGCCAATTTAAGATACAGTTTTAAGCAGTTCTAAATGCATTTCATCTTTTAAAAGCAGATTTAAGTTAAGGCTCTGGTGTAGCAACAAAAAGCTTCATGTCAGAAGTCAATAATTTTCTGCCATTTCTGATTGTTGATTTGAAAGCAGCAAACAATTGATGTCACAGTTTAAATGTTTCAGATGAATGCATTAACGGCAAGCCAACATTTCTGATTGATCTGATTATTTAACTTTAGCTCTTCCTCCTTAGAAAAAGCTGACCATACCAAAAAGTGTCCAAACCTCTGGACTATTCAATTAATAAAGTTTATTTCCTGGTTTAGATGACTTGATTAGAATCCACCTTCAAGGTTTATAATGCAGTGAAACAAGTACTGGAGCAATTGTTTAAAAAACAGAATCTATGTCACTACTGATGGAACATGATTTGTAAAAGGGTGTGTGGAAAGACCATATTTCCAGCTGACTTCAGTGGGAAGATAGCTGAACCAGAGTAATCATCAGAAACATAGCAAAGTGAATGAATGGACATAGTCTAGAAAATCATCCCTGGCAGAATAGTTTGGATCATAAATGCAGAATAACATCAAATTGCAGTCCTTCTTTTCTTCCACATAAAAGAAAGCATAACAAGAACAGAAAGTAAAAAGATGCTTTTCAAAGGAAAGAAGCTTAAAAATGGGAAGAAATTCTTTATTGTGAGGGTGGTGAGAAACTGGAACAGCTTGCCCAGAGAAGTGGTGGATGCCCCACCCCTGGAAGTGTTCAAGGCCATAGTGGATGGGTCTTTGAGAAACCCGGTCTAGTGGAAGATGTCTCTGCCCATGGCAGGGGGTTGGAACGGGATGATCTTTAAGGTCCCTTCCATTCCAAACCTTTCTATGACTCTAAGAAAATAGAACACAGGAACTTGTGGAATAACAAATAAGAAAGCTGTACTGCAGAGCCAGTCACTTACTTAGCACAGAGTCTCCTAAACCCTCATTCTTAATTGATACTAACATATTTATTTGACAAAGAACATTTCACACTCTTGTACCACAGGGAGAAGCAGCTGATTTCCATCTTACCAGGACAGCTGCTGTGGAAAGGCTGTAATTGCTGAGTTCAGTATTAATCACTGTCCACTCTATCTGCAAGGGCACCTCATAGCTCTCATGCTCCCATCAGTTCTACTCCTTCAAAGGTGGAATGACTCCAGACACATTTCCACAGAACTTAGACACCTTGAGACTCAGAACTGCAAGGCAGAGACATCGACAGCCTCGGTAGCCCACACCCCAGGACCTTCTATCCAGTGCACGGGAAAATGAGATACAGAAAGAAGTCCTAAATGTTCTGAGCTGACCACCAGTCTCTGTGTGAGAGTTTGTAATGTGGATCCTAAATCCACAAAGCTTATTGTGAATTTAGATGCAATCATATGGCTCAAGGTGGCCCATGGTATTTTCCCATGCATTTAAGCAGACAGGGCTCATTAGGAACTAGACAATGTGTTTTAAAAATCCCACTGGTCCTCCATCTGCATGACTGGGCATCTAGCAACTCTAGGACAGGAAATAAGTCTGTCATCACACACCATACACTAACCTTTCTAAATGGTCCAACCCTGCCTTCAACAAAACTCTAAAAAAATTGGCCACAGATCTAAACAACTAGCCATAATAATCTCAGAACAGGCTAAAAAAAAAAAATTCATGCACAACAGTTATTTCCAACCAGTTTCTCCCATTCAGAGTATACCCAGTTTCCACCACAGTCTGGTAGCAGTATCCTCAGTAATCAGCACCAATAGCCCGGCCCCAGGCTGACGTTAAAGTGAATGGCCAGCTCATTCTGTACCTTCATAACTGGATTGGCCTAGGGTGCGCTTAAAATCTTTAATTTAATAAGAGTTTAGAGGGAGTTCGTGTTCTGCAGCAAGTGCAAGACTGGAGCTGGGTGTTCATTACAAGCAGGTGGAGCTGCTTGTAGATACGGGCTAAATATAGCTTGGAAGGTCTCTGGGCCTGGCAAAGACTGGGTCATTAGAGACAAGCAAATAACTTAGATAAGGGATAGCTTAGCAAACACCCATATTAACTAAGAAACAAGATAATGTTGCACTACCTGTTTTATAGCACATGCTTAATTGCTGTAATCGAAGAGTCTATAGGGGCAAGGCTGCAGGTGCTGTAGGACTATAACCTACTTACCATTTTATTTATGAGCACGAGTTTCCTTCCACTTTCTTTCTTTGCACACGGATGGAATATTTCTGTAGTCTAGGCTTATTTTTTTATTATGGTCTTGGAGACTGGAGCACAATGAGCCCCATATCTGGAGTCTCCAAGCGCTGCTGTAACACAGATAAATAAATGACAGATAACAATACAGTCAGATAAATAAAATACACTGATCTGATATAATTACTGCATCAGTTAGGCAACTTCCACTCAGTAGCACTTTCTTACTCAGGGTACTAACGCACCAAAACAAAGCAAGAGTATTTTAAAATTTTCATTACTGTGTGTTAAATTATTCATTCATAATTTTTAACAGGAAACCATTAATAAATATTAAACAGCCAGATCTGACATAAGGCCAGATTGTGATGTGATAATCCAGTATTTGTGAATTATTGACTGGAAGCCAGAAACTGATTTGTAAGGCTGGGGCTCCTGAGAACTATCCCAGGCTCATAAGCTGTCCCCAAGTGATAGATTTGCATTTAGTTTTCTGTACAGAAGCTCTTTTTTCTTTTCCTTACTCAACTCAGTCCTAGTCAAGCCACACGTGGAATACTGTGTTCAGTTTTGGTACATGTTATACAAAAAAAGATGTGGACATGCTGGACAGGGTCCAGAGAAGGGCCACAAAGATAATGCAAGGACTGGACAGCCTGCCACATGAGAAAAGGCTGAGACAACAGGTTTAGTTCAGCCTTGAGAAAAGGAGGCTTTGGAGGACCTTATCATCATGTTCCAGTATTTAAAGTGTGGCTAGTGAGAAGATGGAGAGTCCCTTTTTACAAGGAGTCACAAGGAAAAGATGAGGGGCAATGGGTACAAGTTACTCTTGGAGAGATTCCAATTGGACACGAGAAGAAGAATTTTCAGAATAAGAATCAGCCACTCATTTTTCACAGTGAGAAGAATCTCCCCAGAGAAGTGGGAGATTCCTCAATGTGGGGCACTTACGAGATTCAGCTGGACAGGTTGCTGGGCCACCTTGTCTATACCATGCTTTTGCCAAGAAATGCTGGACCAGGTGATCCTTGTGGTTCCCTTCCAATCTGGTATTCCATGATCCTGTGATTGATTCTGCTGGATTTTGATTTTAAATGTTTGTTGACTTTTAGTGGCTAATGATCATCAGGTGATAACAAGCGTGGTAGTGGGAAAAAAGGTTCCATGTTAGATTTACAAAGGCACTTCTGAAGGTCATGTGGTCATGCAAGTGCATGTGCAATCCCACAGGAAACACAGAGCAATGGTCAGTTCAGCTTAAAAGTACCCCTCCCACATCTGCTGAGTGCTGCTGGGCACCTCACTCTAAGCACTGGGGTAAGGGAGCAGAGAGCATCGGGAGGTGGCACAAACCACTATGGAAAACATTAGAAGCTGCAGCTAAAACTTAGTATTTATTTGCCATCTACCAAGTAAAACCCATCTCACCCCAACACACTGTGATGGGTTTGAGCAGCACTGCCCACCCTGTACCATGATGGAGGGTCTTTTGACACAGAAAAATTTCAGAGCTGAAAGCATTGCAGTAGGCTAGGTTTGTAGGGATGAAGAGAGAAAAGGATAGAGAGAATTTCCTATCCTAGAAGAGAAGATATGTGGGATCATCTAGATCTCTTCCTTGGTTAAATTAAAGTTGGGCATAACTGTGATTTATATTGCCAAAGGTAAAGGTGAAATGTCTTTTAAATGTTTTACACCTATCTATGAACATTTCTCATTTCAAATCCACAACGAATAAAGGAGAAAATACTATTGCCTACTTTTATGGTTCTTACTTCTTGTTTTTCCTTACTTCTTGTGATTCCTCAGATTCTAGCTGGAAACTCAGCCTTTGTTTTCTCATGATTAAAAGATGAAAAGGTTAACCCTGAAGTCAAAATGAAGAAGCCATGCCAAACAAATCCAGTATTTATCTTCATTTCACAGTTCATTTTTTATGTCTATGCTGTGATTTGAAGAGCTGATACAATATTTTCAATGTCCTGGCCTGTCAAGAGTTGTATATGAAGTACACAAGGAAGCGCTGAGCTCACTGGACTTCTATGGCAGTAATGTATCTACCCCAGAGAACAGAGGAAGATTTTAGACAGAAAAAAATAGCATGAAGTGGATAGATAAATATTGTGTGTTTTGCCTTGCTTCTGTCTTTGCCAGCTCATGAGGTACTAAAGCTGGCTTTTTTTTTTAGATTTTTCTGGCTTTTCTATACAGATGAGTGTTCTTGAAGCCCTGGAAAACTCAGGTAATTGAATGGAAGAGCTCAGCACAAGCATTTAGCTTGCACTAATTCTCCTTCAACTCTTTCTTTCTCCACTAAGGCACATTTGTAATGATTCAACAAGCAACGTAAGTTTAGTTTATCGTTTTTATAATTACTGATACTATAATTCACATGGTCATTAGTATATAGAAATACTAAGATTTAGCAGAAATTAGAGGTATTGTATATCATATATCACTTCCAATTTCAATTTTAATAATTTCTCAAAGCAGAACTTTTTGTGTACTCTACCCCAACAGATCCCAGCCTGTGGGTGATGGCTCCTTCTAGCTCCAGCAACTTTTGGCCATCCCAGAGTCCCTGCTAAGATCACCACCTACTGCTGTGGGTGGAAATGGTTTATACCACTGGGGGCTCCAAATATTGTTGTGAATCTAGACTGCTCTTAAATTTCACATGTAGCAGTGTGGAATCCATCACCAAGTCTGTAAGTCAAAGTATTGCTGCTGAAAACTAAATTTGCCAATTCCAATGACACCCATGTGTTTTATGAAAAGGAGAACTACGTTATGCTTCACTGAAGACAGTGTGACCACAAAAGCTGACCAGTCCTAGTAAGCTGGTAACGCTTTGCAAACACATATATAGAAACCTGGAACTTAATTGCACTGACGCACCTCTCTTTTCCAGTTTGGAACTTTCTTCTGTGCTGCTTTATACAGTGTTTAGTCACAGTGCGTAAAGAAAAGAAGTTGTGTATCAGGAACCAAAGACCAGCATTTGTGTCATGCACAGTGTGGGTCCTGAGCATACTGCAAGATATGTATCTGTGAGCTAAAACCACTTAAGAACAAGGGTAGTGTGCTGCCATTTTATCATGTTACTTGGAGTAAAAGCTTTAAGTGTGTCTAAGTCCCCCATTTGGCTAGTGAGTGAATTTATAAAATTAAAAAATAAGAAAATGAAAACGTGGAGATAGTTTGCCTTGCTCTTGTTCTGTGTACCTTCTCATGGTAAAACAGAAACCATGAGAGAGGCTCCACATGAGAGAGGCTCAGAGTGCAAATACCCAAAGGGTTGGGATTTATCAGTGTGCTACCTTACAAGGCCTTATGCAATGTTGGATGTCTCTCTTCTGGCATAAACAGCTGCAGTTATGTCTTGGTTTATGAGTTACTTTAGATAGTATTTTCTGCTACTTTGAATATTGCCAAAACAAAGATGTTACAACTGTTTCATTTAAAAGTACTAATTCAGGCTTACAGCCAAGCTTCAAACCAGTTTTGAGAAGCTAGCAGAATTAAGCAGTGACTTATTCCTTATTACTTATTTTGAAAATGCCATTAACTTTACTACATTTGTCAGTGTAAGGACTAAGTTTTTGGTACAGTCATTCTGAAAAACTGCCTCTCAGAACACTATTTTCCTAAATTATGCAGTCTGTGATAAATTATTTTTAACAGTTTTGCATAAATCAAGCATCCGAGATGAGTCTGAGGCCACAATAAATGACATCTTTATCTTACTTTGCAGAGTAATTACTGTAATAATTGTCACACTATTGTTGTCCACACTACTTCAGTCTACAGGTAGGTTATAATTCAGTTTTAATAGTTTAAAACAATGCATTGTTATACCAATGACATGGTTGGTTCTTTTCATTAAGTATATTATATTTTGGAATGCACAAATAATTTATTTAAATAAAGATATATACAAATATGATGAAGGAAAAACTCTACAGAATTCAGTACAATGGCTGCATGCACTGGGGATGATGCTATGATTTGCTTCATAGGCGTGGAGTATGAACAGAAAACTAGGAAAAGTTTTGAAGGTATGCTGAAAATCCCATCACCACATCGAAGGGTCTTCAAACCTGTAATACATATTAGGGAATATATATTTAAAAAAACAAAAAACCAAAACATTAAACACATGGAAAACTCACCGTGGAAATACCCATCCCACTGACTGACTGCAGTCTAGACAAGTACTTCACACTAGGTATCTAACTTCTAAGAGGTAGTATTAGGAGAGACACATCCTGTTATTGAGTATTAAACATTTTCTTATCATTCCACAAGACAGATAAGATCAGAAATATGCCACATCACATGTTTCTCTCATAAGAACTCATCTGTACTCAGCTCAAGGCACCTCTTCTTTTCTTTTTTTTTCTTTTTTAATCTTTATCTTACTATTTTGTAACTAGTTTCTGTAAGAATCTCTCTAAAATTTCTTCATATGGTCAGGCATAAATCTAGACTGCTTTGGGACATATTTTAGTCAACATTAGTCAAGCTGAAGGCAATTAAGTCACTTATTAATATCCCAATATTCAGTTACAAAGTTCAGTTCCCAAGAACTCATGAAGTGTCTCTCTATGTCACTGATTCACTAAGTGCAATTTACACCTACTCCTTAACTTGCTTCATATGTAACTATTTCTAAAACATTTACTTAATTTAAGCTCAGAATAATAGCAGCCTGCCTTTCATTCATTCAGCATGGCTTCCTCCATGAGAAAGGCTTAGGCAGCCATGCTGTACCTGAGTATATCTGCTGTGTGTCCAGCTGTCCACTCCTGTGCAGTTCCCCTGACTTCCTCCCCCAGCTTTCACACCCTCTGGGCAATTTCAACCAAGTCAGGGTTTCAGATTTCAGAGATATTAAGCTCCCGATGTGCCATGAAACACAGGACTGGATAGAAAGAAGATTTAATTATGTCCTCACATGGAGGAAAAAGCTGGAGTGGAGTTCAGAATCCATACAGGGTTTTGTCCTAGAAAACATATCCACAGGATAGTAGAAAATCATTGTTCCCAGTACTCCCATAACTGTCACTGATGAGTGACAAATATCATACTCAGTTTAAAGTGCTATTACAGGGGGTATGAAACAAAAATCTGCTTCTCATCAATTCTTGATCTTAAATGCAGACAAGTTGGTTATTTTGCTGATGAATTTTTGTTCCCTGGTGTGTTATAAATAGCATTATTGAAACCATAATAATAATGATGAAGTTTTGTTATGAAGAAGTGAAAATTACAGAGAATATTAGACTTTGTACTACCCTGTGTGTTGCCTCAGATTCATGGCAGTGGAAATTTCCCATTATGTGAGGGCTCTACTTTGTCATTACCAAACACAAAATAATCTAATACATTTCACTGCACTCCATGCAGTTTTTTAGATAAGCATCTGCAGGGAAAACTGCATCCCCACAGCTGCAGTTAGTCATCAACACATAAGTTAATGGTCTCCCTATTGCAGAACCAGAAGTCTCATGGACAACATCCCTTGATGACAATAGAAATTTTGGTTACCTTTCAGTGTCATGATCATGTCCTAAGTTCAGTGCTACAGAGTATTATGCTTAAGTACTTAAGTACTAGTCTAACTGAGCCTTTGCAGAACTGATGAGAGTGCAGAGCACTTGCTTGCAGAGTCCTGAGATGACAACTGTATAAAATATTTATTTCTGCATTAGTATTACCAGCAAACTTCAGACTATCAGTAAAGGCTTAAACTGAGCTCATCTATGCTTGATTGTGCGTAAAATTAAAAGCAATATTTTCCTTCATGAGCCAAAACTCCCCCTGCATCTTACCTTTTCAACATACTTACTTTTCAGCTGTGTAAATTGCAGTCACTACTACAGTATCTTACATTATAGCTAAAGCATCATTGCCTAACTAGACAAATACATTATGTACATTTGAAATTCCTGTGTTGTTTGAAACACCACTATCACTCCAAACCAAGTGCAAGTGGAAATATAAAAGCCTTTTTTTTCCCTTTGTGAAATATTAGATACAAACCCAATGTGAAATACTGTATTTTAAAGACAAGTCACAGCCATGCATTTGTATATGAGTTAATGTATGTACACATTTACCACCCGTGTGACTATCAAATGAGTAGAAATATGTCATCCTTGGGGCTCTAATATGTAAGGAATCATCATCAAACATCAGCATACAATTCTGTGTAATGAAGTCCATAATGGGGCAAATGCCTTGGAAATGCTTCCCTTCCTCCAAGTAACAGGTATGGCCTGCTCCCAAAATCAGGAAACGAGGAGTAGGGACTATATCATATTTTGTAAGGCATTTCTTGCAATCATAAATGGTACTATTTCTTAAAAAAAAAAAAAAGAATTAAAAATGTTTTTTAAGGACATGTCTAACCAGCTGTTGTTGGCATATGTTTTTTGTCTGTGAAATGTATTTACTGATAACAAATGAAACCGTTAAATCTAAATGAGAAGTGAAAGCCACCACAAAACCTCTTCATACATACCTGGATCTAGGAATGTTTTCTGTGCTTTCCCTCCACAAGAGGTCTGAGATCAGTGTATCTGGGCTTGATCTCTTTCCATATCTAAGGAAAAATTTTAAAAAGTTGTATTTTTGTATATGTCAGTTTTTACAACGTATATGTCAGAAGACCAAGCACAGAACCATTAGTCTTTTTTTTTTTCCCCAGAAAAAGTAACAGAGCAGACAAAGACTCTCCCCCCCATCCCCCCATTTTTCTACATTTTTTCCATAATTATTTTACATTATGGTATTGAGAAACTCTGAATGTTTCTCACTTTGATGGCTGTTCCTGGGTACTCTAGGACATTGCACCTTACTCCTAATAGTATGGAGGAAGAGGGAAGAAGCTGTGCGTGACGTGATCTCCAAGCATGTCATTCTTGCTTACAAATCCATTTCCATCATCTCTTTAACTTTCTCATTGGTTTGAATGATACTCTGTCCTTCATCAGAAATTATTCAAATGAGGAGTGAAATTTATCCATTAGGTTAATAGAAAATTCAGTGTGCCATACTAGCCAAGGAATCAGAGGAGATTTTTTAAGACAACGAGTACATTTGGGGCTGCCCAACACATAGCACATTATGTTGTCAAAACCGAGCTATCCCAGGGTAATCATCTTGAACTGTGTGGCTATGGGAACAAAAACTTACTCATTCAGAGTTCTTCAGTTAAATGGAATGTCATGGGCTACCTTTGTCCTATACTTTGTCCTATACACAGCAGCTGGCCTTCTATTAGGGTTTTTTTTTCCTAATCCTGGATACTGTACATTACTCAACAGTTAAAAGTACTGCAACTTCTGTTTCTTGGTAAGGAATTTGCTCTCTTTTCCTGAGAAAACAGAAGCAACAATGATCAGCCTGCTTGATAGACATTTCATCACTGTAAGGATTCATTAGCCTAAGAGTGATAACTATGAGCAAACGATCCCTCAGTTGGAAAGAATTAAGATCACACTTTGCAGCTTGTGTATGCAATTATTCTGAATCACAAAGTACATAAACAGCTTTGTTAATGCTGCTTGAGTGAAATTCTGACTCCAGAGAAATTGAAGGTGTAATTAAAGACTTATATTACTATCCAGTGACCACAGTCATTCCAGTGATCTACATTTGGCAGGAAAAAAAAAACCAAAACCTTCCTGAACTACATTTAAAAAGCTAGCAGGTTTAACTGTTGGTTACATAACTTCCTGAAAAGAGGAAACATATCTCACTTTTCAATCATTTTATTCAACTCTTTGTATTTTTGCTTCACCCTAGTGATTTTAGTGCATCACCTGTGCTCCAGAAAAACAAATCAGCAGTTTCAGAAAGTTAAGGTAAATTTCTTAATCTAAGCAGATTGAAAGCAGGTATTTGAAAAGAACCAGCCAGACACAGTGAAATGCTATTACAATAATGCAATGAGGCATGATGCTGAATCAAACACCTTGCACTCCAGCACCACAAAGGGATTTCTTTCTTTCTAGTTCCCTACTCTGATTAATATGGATGTGACCTGGAGTTCAACAGAGGAGGAATCTAATTTTCCATTATGTTAAAGAAATTGATTTAACAGATCAACAGCTTGCTCTAATAGCTTACACTTGGACAAAACTCCCACGAATCTCTCAGAAAGTTTTGTCTGAGTAAGAAATAGGAAGCAACCACCTGGAGTGCAGAGATTCACTCAAATAATGAAGATGACTCTGTTAGGGAGATATCTTTTATATGAGTCCCTTTAGTGCCTTGGTTAGACTAGCACTGCTACCTGTGGTGCATGGATCCACCTTGTCCTCACACAGCAAAGCTGCACACAAGGTGTTCACTGACTGGGCTGGCCAAAGAATAGCTGTTCTTCCTGTGTCAGGACCATGCCTGAGTCTCCTGTCTACCCTGGAATGTTGCGCCTCGGAAACAACCATGCTACAGACATACTAAATAGAGGTGAAAGTCAGTCTCTTCTTTCTGATGCAAATGCCTTGAGAGATCTTTGCTCCAGCTGCTTCATGCTTTGTCTCCTTTTCTACCATGCCCAGCTCTGAGATAAAGGCCTGGCTTTCTGTGTTCTTGTTATCTTCTGTTTGGGAAACACTTTTATCAAATATCATGGCTTTTTTAAAAGGACGAGGCTCGAAGCCAAGTGAAAATACTTGATTAGTTTTTATGTTCAGTTTGAGACATCAAGGTCTATTTTGGGGCATGCTGGTAACTCACAGCTCCAGCTGAAATCGAAGGAATTTGAGGAGTAAATACACTTGTTCTGATTAGAGACATAATATTGCAGACTCTGCAAAATCTCAAATCTTCCTATGAAAACTTGGGTCTTGGGAGTCAAATCCCGATGTCCAAGGCTGGCAACAGGAGCTGAGGGACCTCAAACATGTGGGTCTGACTCAGAGAACTGCCAAGAAACCAAAGCTTTTGAGAGCTGCTCCCTTCCCCATCAAAGGGTATTGACATGAAGCAGGAGCATCAGCACTGCCCAAGTCAGGCACACTTCCAGATACTCTCTGCCCTATCTATACTTCAAGCCATTTCCAGCAGGTGCTGGCCTTACTGTTTTGCCGTAGCACAGAAGAGCCACAGATTCATGAACAAGCTACAAAGGACAAGCAAAGAAGATGGCCTGTTCACAAGAGGGACTACAGGTAGTAGCAAATAGCAGCAGTAGGAGTGATTCAAGTAAAAATGTGAAAAAAGCTTCCAGAACAGTGTGGTAGAGGGATATGAGGCAAGACTACACGATGGTTTAGGAGACAGAGGTGGAACTAATCCAAAGACACACAGACATCTCTAGTGAAGGAGTCTGCATCTGTGCTGGTCATCTTGGGTTCTCTTTCAGTCATAAAGACCTGTCACATAAGGAACAAGATCTCATCAGAAACAAGAATCCCAAAACAGGCCTGGTGACCTGCACCACACAAGTACCTGTTTCCCTCAGCTAATCTCAAAGTGATATAAAGCTGACACTGATGTCTAAAGCTAAGTAAGATGAATCTGAAGAAGGATATCAAAGGAAGGAGGGAGCAAAGCACCCAGACTGGTAGAGTCTAAAGACAAGAAGGGAAAGATGGTCTGGAAGGAAGAAGTTTCATGGGAGCTGGGGTGAAGACCCTGTGGGTCACAGTAGCTCAGAGGAGAATGGCACTCAAATGCTTGGGTCAGGCCAGAAGCAGAAGGCAGGAAGATGAGACACGAGGTTATTCATAATCACAGAAACATCAAACAAGGCAGGACAGATGAACTAGAAGAGAAAAAAAAGCATCAATCTCCTCATCTTCTCCTTTGCCAACATGCTCTTACTGCTTTGTCTCACGAGGTCTGGTGAGAGGACAACAGCTTGCTCATTCACCCTCAGGAGGAGCAGGAGAGACCCTGAACACCTCATCTCCCCCTGTCACAGTACTGTGCACAAAAAGCAGAGGTAAAAAGCTGTAAGAAGAGAGAAAAGTTTGAGCACATCTGCTGAAACAGATAAAACCACCAGACCAAAGTGCTTCAAAAGTTATTGATTCATTTTGCAAATGACTGTGTCACTGCCGAAAAAGCAGACCTCCAGGAGCTCAGTTAAGCTTTCCAAAGGGAGGTGGCAATTGTTTTACTTCTCGACTGTTAATTCACCACACAGTGGAAACAGCACACCTTTTTGTTTTTTCAGTTAACCTGTGCAGTCAACTTTTACATGTGTATCACTAAGTTGTCATTGTAGTGCTTTTTTCTGCCAACTTCCTTGTACTTCTAGGTCAATTCTGTTCCTTTAAATATAAGGGTGGGTACAAAATCTGGGTAAATCTAAAGAAAAAAATTTAAATTTAATCCATCAGCAACAATCACTATTTCACTTCATTTCAGACCCCAAATTTCAGACACATAAGCATTAAACCAGTCTCAATCTCTGAATTCTATAGGTAAAAGCCAGAAAATAAGGGGGAAAAAAGCTACACAGTCAACATTAAAACAAGCATACAGGGCACACACCAGAAGTGGTGTTTGAATAGAGAATGGAGGGTTCATTTGGTTGGGTTTGGATTTGGGGTTTTTTGTTTTTAAATATGACCTGGCTTTGGACAGGAGCCACCTTTGAAATGGGAGATGAAAGAAGAAAAGAAGGGATGAGAGACCAGCCTGGAATCCCACCACATGCAAGAGAAAAGGGTAGCAGAGGCAGAACTTGAGGATCAGATTATTTTAGCAGTAGTCTGGACAAAAAGTTATCTGAGCACAGTCTGCCATCCAGAATCACGCCATACACATGCGTGAGCTGTGAATATTGCTTTAAAAGTTCACGACTGAAGAACTGTATTTCTATCAGCATCTTCATCTGTCTTACACTATTAGTGCACTGGCAGACAATGTTATGGACTTGCTGAGAGAGGTCTCAGCGACACAACAGCCTCCCTTCTAATTTAATTTTCAGAGTTCTAGAGGGACAAATGAATGACTAATTTTAGACCTCTCATCTGGTTTTGATATTAACAAAGAGATAAATATGTCAAAACTCTTCTGGGTCACACATTACTGTGGTACCTCAGGGCAAACTTCTCTCAGTCACAGTCTAACTGGACAGATGCTCCCAAAGAAGACGATTTTTTTAATAATTTGCAAGGTTTTGTTGTTTTGTTTTGGTTTTTTTTTAGACCGAGCCTTTACTTCTACTTTAACAAGAACAGTCAAACCCAGAAAGCCGGTTTAGAGCCAGGCAGGCTTGGGTTCACACTCTTTCAGATTGGGCTTGAGTTCTTGTTGTAATCTTGAGAGAGGCTTTTGTTAAGACTAGTGGGTTTGTTGGCAATCACAGCTGCAATAGGTAGGTTGCAAACCACAAAGCATCTGGACTACTACATTTTCTCAGAGGGCACTTTCTCTGCATGAAAATCTTCACTTGAGTGGGGGGTGTTAACAGAAGTCGGAAACTGCTCCTACTGCCCGGTCTAGCTCTCCCCAGCTCCTTTCCCTTTTGGGGCATTTTCTTTCCCTTTTGGGGGGCTCTCCTCATGCATGCCCTGTGGTTCCTGCTCCTGACTGCCAGCCTGTCTGAGCTAGGAAGGGCTGTGATAGCAGAGGCAGCGTTGACACTCCTCCCCATTCTAACAACTTGAATGGTGGAAATTCAGCTCTGGACCCAGAGGCAACTCAGAGGTTCATGGGTGTTGCTCTCTAAAGGGAATCTGTGCACCACGTCTTTCTCCGTGGTGAGAAAGCAAGGAAAGACACCCGTTGTGAGGGGGCACCCCACCTTCCTCCCCTGAGCCTCGACAAGGAAAAATCTGCCCGGGGAGCGGGAAGGGGGGGATGTTTGCCGTCCCGTTCTGCCTACCTCTGCCTGGTGATGAGGTTGATGTAGTGCCTCAGCGCCGAGTAGTATCTGGCCATGTCCTCTGCGGGGGCATCCTCGCCGGGGCTGTCCGGTTTGGAGGGGTACGCCTCTGCCAGCGTCCCCAGGCAGACCAGCAGGGACAGGGCGAAAGTCAGCACCGACACCCACAGCCTCACGGTGCCCTGCATCTGCACGGCGGGGAGGGATGGAGGAGAGCCGCCGTCAGCACCTGCCCCGACGGCGGGAGCAGCGCAGCCAAACCAGCGCAGCCCCTGACCGGTCCCGGCCGCCCCACGTCCCCCTTCCCACTCCCGTGCCCGCCCCGTCGCGGCGCTCACGGCAGTGGTTGCAGCGGAGCGGCTCCCGGCTCGGCTCGGCGTCTGCCCGTGCGTCGGGGCTCCCGAGTGCGGGGCTCCGCGCCCCGCCGGGGTGTTTTAAGCCTTCCCCGGCAGGCAGGAGGGGCCTCGGGCGATCACGCCTCGCCAGCTCCGGCCCCCCACGCCCCGCTCCGCCTGCTCCTGCCCCGGGAGGGGCACCGCGGCCGCGGCCGGGCGGGGCCGGGTGGCACCGAGGGGGAGGGCGCTGCCTTGTCCCCCGCCGTGGCCCCCGCACCGCCCCCTCCTCCCCGGCGGGTCCCGCCGGCGGGCTGCCCCCGGACGCTGCAGCCCGCTCTGCGTGGCCCGGGCCGGCNCCGGCTCTGCGTGTCCCGGTCCGGCCGTGGGAGCCCGGCTGCCTGTACCTGTAGAGCCGCCGTGCTGCCCAGTGCCCGAAGGAGGCGCGGGAAGGGGAACTGGGGAACGAGTTGTCCCCGCTCCTGTGGCACCAGAAGTGCCCCAAGCTTGAGCTTGAGCAGTAGTGCTGCCAGACATAAAGCCCTGAAAGCAAGATGGTTTGCGGCAACCAAAAATACCGAATCAGTGCCACAGGCTCAGACATCATACCCACAAAATGGGTAAATCAAAGAGTCATAGAATGATTTGTGTTGGAAGAGACCTTAAAGATCACTTAGTTTCAACCTCTCTGCCATGCACAGGGATGACTTTCACTAGATCTGGTTCCCGAATCTGGGACACAGAAGCTTCTCCCAGCAACGTGGGACTACAGAGACAGGTAGGTGTCAGACTTACGTGACTTCCTAAACTTGTCCAGAGCTGAGTTAGTGGAGATAGATGCGACCTGATCCCTCACACAACAGAAGTCTGAGATAAGCACAGTGGGCATCTTCTGGCAACATACCCTTTGCTGATGACAGGACCAGCCTAGGTGATTGGGCTAGGCTAGACACCTGACTACCAGAGTGCCTGAAGTCAGGTAAGAGGAATCCAACTCAAATAAGGGTTCAGAATTTCTCAAGGAATTTGGTAGAGTTGGGAACTATCCTTACATATTAGTAAAACAAGGTTAATTCTTTAGAAACAGATAATTTCATTAGCATCTTGATGACCAAAGACTAATTTCAGTTGGAATGACAAATCACGATTCTCGTCATACCTTATTTTTACTTTAATTTGAAGGCAAAATAGCAATCACACAAGTTAAGAAAAATTGACATACTGACAGAAAACTTTAAGACACATTCTAAAATTACAGCATTCATATGCTACTGTTATTAATTTCTATAGTTATTATCATATGCAATTATTGGCTTAATAATAATCCAGCAGATTCTGAAAAACAATATTCAGTTTGCAAGAGCAAAGCCAGAAATAGTTTTCATCACTCCAGAAACAGAATCTCAACATTATCCAAGGAAAAAAAAAAAAAAAACAACCAAAACAAACAAACAAGAAAAAACTAGCAAATAAATGGCTCTTGTTGTTGTACAACTAAGCACATGGAACTATGTCCATTTCAAGACATGGAAGCAAATAAAATTCCAGAACTCTTTAGGTCAAGAGTTATTTTGAAATCTTCATGACTCCATTGTGCACTGGCTACAGACCTTACAGCAAGATTATAGGTTGCCTTATATTACATACTGAGTGAAGAATTTTAATGAGAGAATACTCTTCCATGCCACAACCTGCAGCTCTAGCTCCTAATTTCAGCAGGTCTGTGCACAGGGTGACATCGCACCATACAAAGTGGCCTCGTGGATCCCCATGTTCTCTGTCCTCCCACCAGCACACTCCTGCACATTCGGTGTTCACACTGCCATAAATGTCAGCTCAAGAGATGCAGTTCATGTGACAGCCTGATACCTATGACACTGCAAATGTCCTAAAGAGCAACTGGCTCCATCACTTTCCCTTGGCTATGCTGAATCCAATAAGCTGCCTATTCCAAAGCTTGCACAGATCCAGTCTATCAGTTTTTATGGGGTGCAGGGAACAAGTAGTGACAGCACTGGAGATTGAAGCATCTGGGAAGGTGTACCACAAGGACAGCTGTCACCAGCTTCAGAATGATTCTGGCACAACCATTTCCCACTGGCTCACAGGACTGGGGGTGACTTTCTCATTGTTAAATTCTTTCACTACTTGTAACTGAGGTTGCTTCTCTCCCGCTAGCACCGCTGTTTTTACTCTGTCAGTCTTCAAGGCATTCCAAAGAGGAATAAGCCAAGAGACTAGCAAGCAGAGCAAGACAAACATGAGATCTGACATCTACATGCTTACTTGGACTGTAAGGAGGCAATGACATTCCCCCCATCCCAGGTATGTGTGTATTTCTTGACACAGCACTGTTGTCACGCTGACATGTCTTGGCACAGAGCACCACCTGGGCAGTTGGCTGTCAACATCTACAGAAACCCTGGACAGATCCCTCCTCTATTCCTAGTGATGAGGTACAAGTAGCAAGCTGCTCCCTCCACGAAAATGTTTAAGGAATCATACTGGCTAAGTCCCTCTACAAAATGCCGAGCCTGGAGCAGCAACTCCCCCCAAAAATAGAGTGTGGTCCAAACTAACAGCCAGTTTGCGTGACAGCACGAGCGAGAGAAGCCCTCTCTCTTAGGCAGGAGGAGGAATAAAATTTGCCTCCCATATGAGACAGCAGCTCCTGCAACTACAGACTGCTTGACAGGGTTTGGGAAGACATTTTCTTCCTAAAGCACCATGACCCCATCAACTCATCTGTTGTGTCTGTCTTACCTTTGGATGAAGTAGTATCTCCCAGCTTGTGCCGAGTTTGGACTCTCACCCCCACTCTAAGTGGCCTAAAGGTTAATAACATGTCAAAACTTACCACTCTCACTGCACCTCCAGGAGAACACTTCTTTCCATACAGTTCCAACATTTAATTTGGGAAGCCCAAAATGCTGAACGAAATGGAGTTAAAGAATGCAGCCTAGGAGAGAGAGAAAAAAGGCTCAGGTCTAGCAGCACTTAGATATATACATTTTCCCTTTGCCAGGTATTATGAGCTTGCAGATGTGCAACTGCTAGTTACACTCTGGCTAAAGAATCAAAACCTAGAAGAGTATTTAACTACATACAGAGAGAAAAGGGTGTTTCAAAGCTCTGAGCAGGTATCAATGCCAGATACAGAACCGATGGTAAAAAAGTGAAAAGCAACATGACAGTTAAATTTTGCCTACATTTTAGTGTCATGACATTTAAAGATTCAATAGGTAGCATTTTAGCCTATACTGAGAATGGAAAGGCTTCGAGGGTGTCAACATATTAAAAGATAATATTGTTCTACAAACTGCATAAATGTGAAAGAAAATTCAAGTCATTTATTGATGGTAATATATTCAATTGAATTATAGAGGGGCATGATATTACCGTGATTAACTTTGGACAGAGCATTATTTATACCACTTATACCATTTTCTGTGGTAGGCATGGAATTAAAGCTGTTCTTTATTATTACAAATATGAATAAAGTCATTTTTTCACACCAACCAAGTAAGGTTGTGTGCATCAGTGATCTTAAACTAACATCCCATAATAGTTCATTAATAGCCCTTGTTTTAAACAGAAGAACAAGATCAGTCTCCTAGTAGAGAGGAAGTATTAAAAACTGGAGCCCCAAGAAGAAAAGATTCATGTGGTACTAGGGACATGGAAGTAGCAGCTTTTATCAGCTGATGTTGCCTATGCTCTTGTAGTTAAAATGTCTCACTAAAGGTTTCCATAGCTGAGCAAACCTTCCAGAAATGCTGTATCTTAGGACTGGAAGTTCAGTCAGATAAGCAGTGCATAATTATTCAGTAGCCGCAAGAATTTATCTGAACCTATTTGGACAGGAAATGGAGTTGTTAATCTCACAAAATTAGATTCTCGCAAACTTTACAGTATTGCTGATTTCAGTCTGCTTAGCAATACTTTCAGAAAAGCTTCTCATTGTGCTTTGATACATCACACCACTATCCACATTTCCAAACTTTTATGTGTCCCTTTCAGTACTTGTGTTCACCTCCACCTGTACCTACTGGCAAGAGTTGAACAGAGCACTTTCTCATCCTAAAGGGACCCCCATTCCTGCCTGCTCAGCAGTAGTACTGTTTTCAAGTGGCATCCTTGCGAGTCCAGCAAGCATTAAGCAGATTTGTAGTATACCACCAAAAAGTAGGGCTCTGGCTAAGGACAAACAGCATGAAAATAGAAGAAAGAAGAAAAAAACTATTGGATCAAACCAAAGGCTTATCTATCCTGCCATGAATGACATCTAAAAGCTTATTTCTAGGACTGTCAGAACAGGAAAAGCATACAGGCACCATCTAGGTGACTACCTGTGCCTGTATGTCACCCTTGCCCACAGCACCACGACATTCCAACATTGATGCCAGGGAGGTGGGTGATAGGACAAGGGAGTAATGGTTTTAAAGTGAAAGAGGGTAGATTTAGATTAGATATTGGGAAGAAATTTTTAACTATGATAGTGGTGAGGCACTGACACAGGTTGTCCAGAGAAGTGGTAGATCCCCCATTCCTGAAAGTGTTCAAGACCAGGTTGGATGGGGCTCTGAACAACTTTGTCTAGTTAAAGATGTCCCTGTTCATGGCAGGAGGGTGGAACTAGATGATCTTTAAAGTCCCTTCCAACACAAACCATTCTGTGACTCTGATTCACACACTGAGGGAGTGAGTGCCTTCTCCTGCCATGGTGATGTGACACCACGGGCACCAAGCTACCACAGTAAGCCAGACCCATCTGTGTGACACCTCCTGCCCTCTAGCAAGGAAAGGAAAGGCAGTTCTTGACTTGAACTACTTCTAGTGGTGCACAAATGGCTCCTGTAAAACTACGTGATTGTGAGCTGCAGACCCAAGATGTAATACAAATAAATTCTTTGCCATTTAAAGCAATGTTGTTCATAGCTTCACAGCAAAGGCCCTGCAAGCATTTGACTCACAATCACGGCAACACATGACTGGAAATCAGAAAAATAAAACTCGTAGAATTTTACAGTGAAGGTTGTTTTTCTTTTCTAGAAAACACAGCCAAAGAGAATTCTGAAATGCTGCAACAAGGTCAGAGGGGCATGAGCAATTGTCCTGAGGACACATGGTGCAGTGCACGCTTTTGACAGGAGCACAACAATACTCAAATAAGCAACAAAACCAAACCAAACCCAGTATTTGCAGCTGTAATGACACTTGTTTTGCTACACCTTTTCCCCTTTCCGACTCCCTCAGGACAACAGAAAAACAAAGACAGATTAGTAGGATAGAGATCAAATTGCTACCTCTGGCAAAACAACTACTGCTGAGACCAAAGTCAGTAAGGAGCACCTTACACAAAGGTAGTGGTTTAAAGCAAGTGAATCAAGCATTTATAACAGAAATAAACAAATTCTCCACATGATTTTTCATGTGCATAAGATGAGGAAGTTGGCAAAGTTGTCATGACTTAAAGAGATCCAGAATTACTAGAATTAACTATTATCTGCTTCAATGTATGCCTTGATTTCAATCCTGTTAAAGAGGGAAATGGGAGGAAGAGTGAGAGAAATCCAAACAGGCTACACTGTAACATTGAGCTGAGTGACTCTACCTGAAACTGAAACAACAAAGACTTGCCTGAAAAGTGAGAGATATCAGAGGTCGATGGGATTGTGCCAAGGACTGAAGAATCCAATCACACTTGCAAGGAAAGCTGTCACACTTCTTACCTGCAGGGAGTAGATCAGAGAGGCAGATGTAAGAAAGACATCTGCAAAGGCTTCTGAAAAAGCTTGTTATGTGTGTTCATTCGCAGAATATTACCACTTACTAATACATGTACAGAAGTGAATTCATCTACAGCCAAGGCACTGGAGCTGAAAAACATCCTTCTGCTTAAAATGCGGATGTTATACACACACAGAAATATCTTCTCTTCCAAGAGACTCACAGTCTATGCACAATCAGAATCACTTTTGCTTCCTGTCCTGCAATACTGACACAGCGGAGACTTAACTTTCTGCCTGATGGTTTCATAATTTTGTGTGTGTTGAATGCCTTATTGCTCGTCATGGCACACAGCACAGGAAACCTTAAGTGCCAAAGTTGCAGCCCTTTTTAAAAGCAGGTCTAAAGTTGGAGACAGAGGTCTCCAACAGAGGGTGGGATTTGACTCTGCTAGCTTTGACTATTCAAAAGTAGACTCTTAGTTTAAGTGTAGGTCCAGGCTCTCCTTATCATCAAAGAAAAACAGAAGGCAGCTCAGAGCAATTCACCTAAGATAAATGTCCATCACAACTGGGAATCCTCCAGGAGATCCTTCTCTCTCCCTGTCATCTTAAAGCATGGAGATCATAGACTACGTCACTGCACACAGTCAAAGAAACTGAAGAACAAACCTCACACTGGTGACAGGGAATCCTTCTCCATCACAAGGGATTGAATACCACAGAGGACCACAACAGTTGTCCATACTAGAGATTATTCTTCGTTTATAGCCTAACAAGCACATTTGAAATGATAGGCACTGGATTTAGGAAAGGATGATACACTTAAGGTAGTGTCACACCAACTATATTGGTCTCACAGAGCAGGGACACATCTAAATGTCTTGAAAAATGACTAAAAATGTGTCTAAATAGCCTTAGCTGTGCACTGGCCTTATGCAGTTTGAGTGTGTCTTAGCTAATGGCTTTTCACTCCTGCTAACTGGATGTGTTCCATCAAACAAACTGCATGTTCAGCCATTAATTTAATAATTACAAAATCAGGAAAGGAATGTTTATCCATTATTCTGAGGGGTTTTTTTCATTACACACTGATGCAGTTTGGAGTAGAAGAGCATGAGAGCTGTAACAGTAAAGGCAGGCTTGTTTTGGATATTACAAGCGTAACAAGAATAGGGATCACAATCTCCAACATTGAAGCTTCCTCCTGAAGCCCTTATGCTGTTGAAACTAATTATTTATTTCATATTTTAGTTCTTCTCTTAATCCATTCACAAACATTTCTGACAGGCACTAAGTTCCTGGTAAAGTAAATCAAAATACATCTTCAACAAACATGAAAATGGATCCTGCCTGATTGGAGTACATTTGCACTTCTCTCCTTTGTTTGTAATTTGGCATTGTGTTCTTATTTGCTAATAGCATACATTATTTTATTAAAATTAACATTGATATTATTTATGCAAATAGAGGCCACCGAGCAAAGTGTGATATGGCACTACTGTGCTATCTGTGGTCTCACTTGTTAATTGTTGCCTGCTGAGAGGTTTTTAGAAAATATGGAGTTACCCACTTTATAATCATCATGATTATATTTGAGTTTAAGGTCTTGGGGAAATGTCTTTCTTTCTACACTCTCCCATGAGACAAGGAACAGACTGAAATACTTTAAGCATTATGCTAACCTCCCCCCAAAGCAGGAAAAGACAAAGAGTCTCAGGAGAACCGTAATGCTTGAATGGGAACCAAATTCTGGGAAGTATCAATGTGGTTGGATGAAGGGGCAAACTGTAGACTGGAAGGCAAAGGTAGCATGCTGCCTGTGCTACATATACAATAACAGGGCTCTGCTGAGGGTGGTCTACAGAAAAGAGAGAAGATCAAGTGTTCACTTTACTCAGATTTTCAAAAGCTTCAAGCAATAGCTGCGCAGGAAAACATGTTGGTACAGCTTTTGGCCTTTGCTCTGCAAACTGCACCTGTCAAAGCACAGATTTGCTCCACAGGGTGTTCATCCTTTGAATCTTGAAAGGTCTGGATGTGAGATAGCACTGTTGTTGTTTATATAGGTTCAATCCTTTCATTCCCATTTGTTCCACATGTCTGTTTGAAGCAATTGAGGTGATTCAGCTGTCATCTGCCAGCACTTTGCACAAGCTCCCCAACAATTTTGTGACCACCTGGTAATGCGAGACTGTCACCTCACCACTAAAGAGTCAGCACTCATTCACAACCAACACATTAGCAAAAAACTCATCATTTTTACACATGGATCAAAGTACTATTAATCAAATAATGAGAAATCAGTGCAGAACAGTATATTTCAGTGAGGAAGAGGAAAGACATTCAAAATACCCACAAATCTGATTTTCCTGTTACCCATCCCCATAGTATTTGTCTACAACCACATAAACCATGCATATCTTTTAAATTAGCTGTACATCTGTTTCTGGGCATAGAAGAACTTGCCAAACTTATGATCATTTATAAAATTCAGTGTGTTCAAATGGAACCAATAAAACATTGTTGTCAGGAAGCAAAATCTCAACTGCACAGTGCAATTCCCCAAATCTTGTTTCTTTGTTTCATAGAAGACTTGAAAGAGATTTGTAAAATCAGCTGAAATTTCTCCAGTTATAAGAGCTGACACAATCACAAAATTTATTGCAAAGATTTTCTGGCATTTGCTTGGATACCTGTTCTGTATTTTTCCTATGATCATAATTGTTCAGAGATGTTTCACATTTCTCAGACGTTTCCAGACAATTATTTTTTTATCAACCAGAAGAAAACCACATTCAGAAGATGATCCATGATTTAAAGGTGTTAGATCAAACCAATCCCTACTGTAGCTTTCTCACACTCGGCGGTGCTGTTGAATTGTGGTAGTTTCACCATCATGATGAAATAACACACCTACTTTTAATGTACTGACTTTGCAATTCAAAATTAATATTACATTACTTTTGCATTGTCATGATGATATTATTCCTGAGCTCATATTCCCAGGTTTTAGATTACTTTTTTTTTAAGTACACGTAGCAGCAATATGTGGGCAAAAGTCAAACCAAAAGTCAAACAAAGTCTCCCTAAACCTAATACGATAGTTGGAAGCACACATGAAATCTGCATTAGCAGCTACAATAATCCAGGGCAGTTCTCTGGCCATGAAGACAAGGTGCCAGCACAGCTTTTGTCAACACACTAAACTGTTTTCTCATCCCTAAGACAGGGTAGTCTTGTCTGAACAGTCTCTGATAAACAGCCAAGTCGTCTCTCACAGGTGAGAGACAGGTGTGACAGCCCTTGGAAGCTTACTGTTTACAGAACTCTTGGCTTGTTTTTAATTTAATTTTTTAATTTATTTTTTTAATTTCTTAATTGGAATTACTTTTAAAGAAGTTCCTGGTCCTTATGAGTCCAAATCAGTGGGTGAATAACCAGTGGGAAACATTCAAGACCTACCAGCTACCACACAACCCTTGCTTGTTATAAAAGTAAAGGTCTCAATTGGGAAGAAAAAAAAAAAAGGTAAAAGAAAGAAAATTGGTGATTATGTAGATTTGAATAGAGATTACAAGCTAGGACTTTTAACAAAAGAAAACTAGTAAGTGAAGCAAAAGAGTAAAAATCTATAGTAAATAGGGTTAACAATAGTTAAGAAAGATATTTTGAACATAAAGGGAGCAAAAGGAATCCTAACAGTGGGACTGAAAATCATAAAATTGTCAAAAATAATCCAGAAAAGGCAGAAGTGTTCAATAAATAACTGACGTCTCTTTGGCCAGGGATCAGATGATGTGATTACTTCATAAGAAAATCAGGAAGAAATTTTCACTCCAACAGTGCATCAGAAGAAGTCAAATAAGAGCTACTGATTTTAGATATATTTATAGTGCTAAGTCTCAAAATTAATATATGGCGGTCTAAAAGGAGCTACACGGAAGCTCCTCCAGGCCATTAATTACTCCTGTAATACTGGGAAAGTTCAAGAAGATGAGAAAAAGTAAGGTAACACCAACATTAAAAATAAAAACAAAATTAAGAGAGAATAAATGATACAACTGATACAACTCAGGTAATAAGAGAGAATAAATGATACAACTGATACAACTCAGGTAATTGCAAGACTATCAGAATGACTACCATCAATTCCAGCAAAATAAAGGAATGGTTGATAGAGGAACCAATTAATAAGAAATTGAATGGAGGCTGTATAATTATTACTACTCAGTGGAGTTTTTTTGGCAAACAGATCCATCAGAATAACTTGATATCTTTGTCTGATGAGATTACAAATTGGCTGATAGAGCTAATGGTGTCACTATATTTGGGCTTCTACAAGATATCTTTTGCAATTCAGTACCATATATTGCAAAAAACATTGATTAAGAGTGCTATGAATCAACACCACACACATTAAATAGATTAAAATTGGCAAGCAGTTACATACCAGAAAGTCACTGTAAAGATGTGTGCTTTTAGTGAGGTTCAGTGGGGATCCAGTCCTACACCAGCTAACTTTTTTTTGCCTGAGATGCAGAAGGAAGCATAAAGTCATCGTTGATGAAAACTGTAGATAACACAAGTACTGGGTGAGAAGTATATAATTAAGATGATAGATGGCTTATGTAGAAGGATATATAGCACTTTATGATACATCAGTGATGTATGATATTACTGCACATCAAAAATTGCCCACTTTTTCTCACAGAAAGTCACATGAAACGGGAAATATAAGACCAAACATTTAATGCTTAGCCAAATTTTACCACATGGCAAGATGGACATAAATAAAATCCACAGTATTAAGACCAGCTGGTGGTCATATGTCTAGAAACAAAGGAAGTAGGGCATCTCTGGGGACTCAATTTGGAGAAACAATGTCCCTTATGATTATGAGATCTCATCTAAGCAGAAACATAAGTCTTAGGAAGAAACATGCATCCTCAGTTAAGTTCTGTGGCCAAAAAAGGAGCCTCAGGTCTCTTAAAAAGATGTAGAGCTGGTCCTGTTTTTGCACTGAACATTGATGTAATCACAACTGGAATTTCATCTCCTGGAAAGGACATTGATAACTGAAAGGGATAAAGGCAGCACTGAGAAAGATTAAAGAACAAGAGGAAGCATCTGTTAATAACACTGCAGGAACTCAATCTACTTAGTTAATGAAAGAAAAGGTTAAAAGGTAATTTGATGAGTTTGTAAGTACTTACGAGGGAATACAACTTTGTTAATGGGTTATTCAGTTCAGCAGACAAATTAAAGCAAGTAGATGAAAGTTAAAGCTGGAGATACAGTGGAAGTGTGATGCAAAATCTGGTTTTGGTAGAAATGGTCTTTGAAGTGCATTCTCTGGCAATGTCAATTTTTAAACAAAAATCAAATGTTGTTCAAAAGCCAGTAGTCTAGATCAAAGACAAATCAATTTAGGAAAGTCCTACAGCCTGCGACACACAACAGGTCAGACCATAGGAACTACATCTACCTTTACTACACATGGGGCAAAACTGAGCGTCACTGGCACAAGAATGTCTGTCTGAGTCTGCAGAGAGCCTGAAATAAGAAATTGAAGAGCTCAACACTGCCACCAGGCTCAGTGGTGTTAATGTGCCAAGGCTTGCTGAGCTGGAGTGCCCGGTGTGACATCAGGAGGAGGTTGTAAATCTGATGGCAGGAAAGTGAAGCAGGAGCCATGCTCTGGTAGGTGTGCTGTTGAAGCAATGAGATGCTCCATACCAGTAACCTACCACCCCAACACTGCACTGGATAAAGGAGTAAAGCTGTAGAATGGGATTCAACGATTCCTAAGATCGCAAGATGGTTTAGCTCTCCCTCGAAAGTTATGCTACTATCAGGCATTCACCCTTACAAATTCCCTTACAAGAACTGTGAATGCTGGATGCTAAATCCCATGTCCTTTCTGCCAACAACACTCTTATAGCACAGGAAGGAGAAATATTATTAGCTTTGTGAGAATAACATGCCACAGATAAACAAAGACAACAAAAGCAAACCCTTTCTATAAATTACAACAACATTTTTTGTAAAGGTTTTTGCACTGAAATGTACAGAATGCTGTTTGTAGAAAAGGTATGAACATAGGAATCATGTGACGATACTGAAAAAGGAGGAGTAAGAGGAGTAATTCTTCACAGAAGCAGTTTGCAATAAAAGGAAAAGCCATATCTAAGACCGTGTTGCATGGTATATAGTTCATGATTTAATCAAAATGTACCAATTTCCCTCACAAAACAATAGGGGATATTCTCAACCGTCAAATTAAATGAAGGAAAAATATTATCTGCCACCCACTGCTTCCTCCATTTTGATAGCTTCACTTTACTTGCAGAGGGCTTTAATTTGAGCCTTACGTTTTCAATTTCTCTCAGATCAAGCTCCTCATCTCCCTGAACTCTCCACAGATTTGATAGTGGCATGTGAATAACAGAGGCAATCACTTGCTGTTAACAATGGCAAATACAAAATAAGCAGGAAAGAGATATATTCCTTGCCAGGCCTTGTAATTACAAATTTGGCATGGTTCATGCAAGTTCAACTCAATCCAGATTTTTCTGTAAATGTTGAGCATCCAAATCCAATAGAGAAATGTTGCTGGAATTACTCGAAGGATGAATTTAACCCAGACAGCTTAATGCCTGTGTGTTTCTTGTATGCATGTCTCTGTTTGGTGTTGTCATGCAGGAAGTGAATGCACAGTTTATAAACCATTGACAAAAGCATTTTATGAGGAGCAGCTGGAAATTTTTGCCAGTTCCAAATACACTGCAGGTATAGGTCTTTTCAGTCAATGCACAGATATTTTTGAGGAGGGATCTTTTGTGCTAAATGATTCAGTGCAATGGCACAATCCATTTATAGATTTTACGTCTTTCCCTTGATTCTGCTTTGTGAACTATTTTTTTGCAACTCCACCACAGGGAAAGCCTCCCTTACCCTTGCCCCAGCAGTACTGAGTTGAATGGCTGATGTGAGGAAAATGATCACTGAACTGGTTTTCACCAAGAAGGATTTGATTCAAAAGTAAGTGGTAGATATTCTCAAGAAGGGACATTTCCAGAGCAGCACCAGACTCCAGAAACAAACAGAGGATTGAGGTAAGCCAGAGACGTCCTCCACCACAGAAGTCCATGTCACTATGGCACATGACATTTTTCAGCTTCAATTCAGGATATTTAGTGTTGCAAATGAAGGGTGCAAACCAGAAATAAATCCAAGATACAGTTACGAAGTGTATGTAGGGTAAAATCAATGAGCCTTTATCAACTGTATAAAGGCAAAGCCAACTTTAGTCACCTTGTATATGCTCACACCTTTTCTAGACTTTCACGAATGTGGGCTCATATATCCACTCTCTAGCACAAACAGTATAAAATTCCTGCTGGATGCATGAAAGTACCCATGATTATCTCCTGTGCACAAGCTAGGTCTTTAAACTGTTTCAGCTCCTTTTTGACATCTTCACTGTTTTTCTTTGACCAAGAAGAAAAAAATATTTTTTTCCCTTTGTAGCACTTATGCATTTGGTAGAAAGAAACTACTTTTTTTTTTTTCCCCCTAGCCCAATCCATTATATGTTACCTCCTGGATGAGAATTTTATAAAATCAATTAACAAATTAATTTTTTACTAATAGTATTGTCTCTTAAATGCTCAAGGCAGGAGTTAGAAAGGCTATGGCTTTTAAGGTAGTGATCAATGTCCACAGAATTAAGTGGTAATGCAAAGGTGTAGTTCAGCTCCTTTGTATTCTAGAGAGGTTGTTCATGCTCTGAGAGCCTTTGGCTCTGTGTGCTACTGAACATACATGGTCCTTGAAAGCAGATTTATTCCATTAAAACTTTGGAAAATTTATTTATCAGTCCTTTTTTAGGCTTAAAGTGTCTATCATCCTCTCTGTGGTCTGTTAAGTCTTAGAAATTATGAATGTGAAACAGATAAGGAACTTTCTTTCTTTCTGTTTTTGCAGTTTACGAATCTCCTCATTTTAGTTCAGTGTAGGCAAGTCACCTACCAGATTTTTTAGGAAAGGAGTAATTCTGAGTAAGTCACATCCTTCAGGTCTCTCGGTAAACCAAAGGCTGGGGAGATGCAGATAAAGCCGTAGTCTCCCTGCAGAAGTATCCATGCTCCTGTATCTCTACAGACCTTTCCCGTAGCGATGCCACCTTAGGACCTCGTTACCCACCTGTGGTTGAAAGTGGCCTGCACTGAGGCAGATGATAAGCTAACATTGCAGATTTCAGAGGCCACAGTCTCAAAAAACAGGGTAGTGAGTGCACAGACAGCTCCATCAATAGTCATTACAAAGAGGGTACCTAACTGATTCTGGGAAATTATATTCAAATATTTAAACAAGACTCTTAGCATCCATAATGACGATAAAAACCCCTACAATGAAGCACTATCCACTTGTAATTTCTGATTATATGTTCGGGTTTTCAACGGAGGCTTTTTCCTTATTTGCCTTATTATCACAAAATTGGGCAGAGATAGTTAATATAAAGCACACACAAAAAAATTAGACCTCGCACAGAGCAATCTGTACTTTCATTCCTCATTTTTAGGTTTATTAGAGACAACACTAAGCAATTTTTTTGTTAAGGCAGAGTGAGGCATAATTGAATACATTTTCTCTCATGTTGTGCATTGTTTTATATAGCAAAAATACAAAGAATATGTTTTCCTTGAAATACAAGGATCACTTCATTAACGTCTTAAAGCGATTACCAAGAATGGAGGCAGATGCAGCTGCCCGAATTCTCTCTTGGTTTTTTCTTCTGTGCATTTTGTTTTTCTCCTCATAGCTTGGACACCCACTTAAAAAGATGGGTTGAAAAACAGCTATGCTTGCAAAACATCTCCTCTTCCATGACAGAGAGCTGTTCACATTATAGCAATGTTTACCCAAACAAAGAACTCTGACACTTCATAGAGTACACAGTCAATGGTATCCTGCCATCTACCTGCAAGATGCATGAAGACAAGGCTGTGGTCCTGGTGCTGTAGGAACCCTCTTTCACTCTTCCCTTTACATGTTGGGTGAACCCCTCAATGTATAGTCAGTGGCTGAGCTTCAAAGGCAGCTTGCAAGAACAGAGGGGAGATGGGGTTAAATTTTTTATAGCTGCTTCCTATCTTGACCTAACAGGTCTCAGTGTTCTTTCTGAGAGACCTATAGAGTGAGGGGCTATGGTAGAAGCCACAGGCTCCCCATGTGCCTTCATTCCTGGACTGAATGTTACCCTTTTAATCAACTTCTTTATGACAACAATTGGGTTCCAAGGTTGCAACTGGCAGCCTGCAAACTCTTTCTGTTGCGCAACAATATCTGCAGGACAGATGTATTTGGATATAAACATACCAGAACGTATTTTTAGTGAGTGTTCATGAGCTGTTTGCTGGATGACAGCCCAGCATGCCTCCAGGTTCAGCTCAAATTAAAGAGAGAAATGGGGTGCTTCAGCAATGTCAACAGAAACATGCATGAATGGCCAAATCCTTAGCATGAGAAAAGAGAAGAAAATACAGCCATTTGGTCTTAATCAGCATGTTCCCTTTGGGAGCTCTCTGCATTATTGTCTGCAGTTCCCTATCTACTTTGACACCAATCAAGTGGTTGGAGAGCAAAAACCTTCAACCCAAAGTCACTGTGAAGCTTGGCCCAAGCCTGACACCAAGATCAGCTGCCAGTCTCTGGGTCACCCTTTCTGAGAGAAAGAGGTGCAGGCAGAAAACAGGGAAGTTCCTGTCCTGTTTCCCTCTAGTCACTAGTCACGAACTCATTAATAGCAAAGGGAAGTTCACTCTCATAAGCATTGCAGTAACTTATTTTTCCTTCCTGAAAGGAAAGAGGATCTGTGCCTGAGAGGAAAGGCTGAAACAAAATGGGTAGTGTTGTATGCGAATGAATGGTAGATAGATACCTGCTCTCTTTAGGATGGGCAGTTGTTTTGTTGGCTTGTATTGAGTGTCTTCACTGTAGAAAATGATTATTTAAAAGGGATCTTCAAATGCCATAACCAGATGTGCACTGTGTGTTCATCTTCCGGAACTAACCCACCTGGTTTTCAGCCTCTCTTGTACCTGTTCTTCTTGATCTCTCTCACATTTAGCTGCACAAACAAACATGTTTTGCCAACTAGCGTGATTTTACATCAGGGAAATATTTCTCCTCTGCTTCCTATTGATTCTGTGGCAAAAAAATAAAAGACTCCATATTATTGAGTATCCATGCAATGAAAGAATAACTGAATTCTTTATACAAGTACAATTTTAGTCAAACAGGTCATCTGAAAGCTGGGTAAATCTCTATTGTTTAGATGTTTTAAACAGTAATGCATTACCATACTAGCATGTTTGCATTAATAACATACAGGAAGAAAACAGTAGGTTCAGCAGTAAAACGTTCTAGGAAGCTGCTAATAAAAAATAAATTAGCATGATATAGCAATTGTAATTTGATAATCTTCAGCTTTTTATAATATACAGCAGAGTAAGCAAGCCTTGCTTGTTGCTTGCACATACACATTTTACATGTATAAATACATTGGACATCAGTTTATATGCACAGCTATGTTCTTTCCCAAGGATTCATACATCAAATGATATTCAAATTATATCTGGCTCCAGAAAAACCCTGCTGGGATATCCAGCAACTAAATGAGTTCATTCAGAACTATTAGTGATCATTTTCAAACAGGAGTTACAGAAATAAGGGGATACAAATATTTTGTATGATTAATCGGGACATTTTATCTGCCAGTGCTTCTTAGAATAGCTAATTGGTTTTCCAGCATCTGTGCATGGTAGATCTTGGTTAGCTGTGCATTAACAAAGGCCAACTCACTGGCCCTGCACAGTCAGACATAATTATTTTCAATCAGACCAGTCTGTTTCTAGGGTAAATTGCAAATCCATTGAATATTTCTGTTTGTTCTGCCAGTCACGGAGCTCATACGTTTGACCCAAATGGAGTCTTCCTTGCTTTCTGGCAGTGAGAGATAAAAACTGAATTGAATTTCTTGCTTGTTTGATGGTGTCTTTTAGAAAAATTGCCACCTGTCTTTTTGTTTGGAAGAAGCCTTTTTTTTCTTTTTTTTTTTCTTTTGGCTTAAAGTGAGAAGAAGATACACCCCTGATAATACCTGTGAATATTGCCCTACCTTTAAAAAAGACACCACTAGAAAGGGCAAACTTAGCCTTGACTAACTGACATATTTGAAATAAACTATTGCTCTAATCATCTATTCAAAACCTGGTATTGAGCGAAGAAGGTCAGGAATAGATTCTGGCTTGGAGCAAGCATGTCTGCCTGCAAAAGTGTGTGAAGTCACCACTTCTGCCTTCAGATACAATTATCAGGTATTTTGGCTCAAGTCAGTAAAAGTAAGTGGATTGCTTATGTCTCAACTCTTCCTGGGAGCAGTTAAGCAGAGAAAATGAAAACATCCTTTAAAACTGTTCAAGTCATAAAATCATAAAATGGTCTGTATTGGAAAGGACTTTTAAAGGTTATCTTGTACAACTCCCCTGCAGTGAGCAGGGGCATCTTCAACTAGATCAGGTTGCTCAGAGCCCCATCAATTCTGACCTTGAATGTTTTGAGAGATGGGGTATTTATGATCTCTCTGGGCAAGAAGTGTTTTACCACCCTCATTGTAAAAAAATTCTTCCTTACAGCTAATCTAAATTACCCCTTTTCAGTTTAAAACTGTTATTTCTTGTCCTATTGCAACAGGTCTTGATAAAATGTTTGTCAAGTAAACTGCAAACCTACTCTTTCCCTGCCTCTTCCCACCTTCCCCTCATTTCCTCTCGCAGAGAACAACTAAGGAAGAAATTATGAAGGCAGAGATTTGCTAGATGAGGAATGACCATAACCTTCTGTTTATAATGCTAATAGTAAACATGTGTTAAGAGCCAACTATTTTTCCTCAAGAACATGGGGGGGTTTTTTTCCAATACTTGATTTAAATTATTTACAGATTTTCTTTAAGCATATCAAATAGCCCTTGGAAATAAAATACCATAGTATGTGGAAAATTATGTTGGTGGGCAATCAGAAGCCTGGGAGCACCCAAGTCAAGGTTTTGCTCTCCTTTTGCTCTCCCAGCTCTTTTGAATGCAAGGTGTTCCCTTCACTTTGTCCCATTTCATGATCAGTGTAATTCAGGCATTTGTGGCCAGGTACAATGTCTGTGTTCCCACGAGTCAGGACACTAGTATGCTTGCTATTTATGGACCCCTGAGGACAGGAGAATCAGAAAACTTAATTTGGAGTTCTCAGTCAAAGAAGAGACGCCAAAGTATTTTGACTGTCTGTGGATGCATCAGCCATGACATTACATGCAGCCACATGCTGCTGTCATCTCTCCTGTTTGCATCCCAAAGAGAGCTACCAGGGAAAGGAATGACACACCACCAGCATCATAGCTTATGTAGAAACCTAACTCAGCCACTGAGATGTCTGTGCTTCAGAAGCTTTGCCCCAACCATGAAGTGATCACGAAAGGCCCCATAAAGAAAGGTAGTCACACCTCTGCAGATAGTCAGGGCCATCCAAGTTAAAGGTTCACCTCTCCCCGCTGACTTTATGGAGAAGTTAGCCTTGAGGCTGTCATCTTCCAGCCTCAGGCAGAATTTAGGAAAACTTGTCCACACAGTTAATTGTTCTAATAAACCAATTCTTCCTTCTTCATTGAGATATGTTGAGGATTAGCCAACTTACGAGCAGGTTTATGAGCAAGACTTTTTCTGCCAGCCTCGTCCAGTGCTTTTAAAATGTTTCTTCAGAGCCTGCCTTCTCAATGTAGGCTTGGAAAAGCTACTGCATTGGAGACGGATATTATTGCCTGTAATGTGAATGAATTAGGGCCAAAGACCAGATCCAACAGTTTCCCAAGGAGACAACACGGCCCTGTAACCTGGACATTAGTCTAGGGTTAAGAACAACCTGTTTTCCCTCTCCATTTCGCCACAAATCTCCTCTATGACCATGAACAAGCTGCTTGATCCAAATCAAAGGAGTTTAGCTTCCCTATTTTCAGATTCCCATTGGTAAAATCAGTCATGGCTCTTCTCCACTTCAGAGGGATGTTGCAAGGATATTACATGAAAAATTGTGAAGCACTACAAACACGAGTATTTAGGAGAACATCAGAAGGTATGAATCCCTCCATGCTCCCAGACTAGCCTGCTCCTTCATCTTTTTGTTGCTGATGAGTTGAAGAAGAAATTGCAGCTGACAGATATGTTTCCCTTAACAAGGTGCTAAAGCCATTTTTTCAGAATGATGATTCTTTCACAAAACCCATTTCCCAGGCTCCCAGCTCGAGATCCAGGTGCAAACGTTTTGGATGACCAAATTTCTTTTGGGTTTATGAAGACACTTGGGACTTTCAAAGTGCTACCGCTCCGTAAAATCACTTTTATTGGAAAGTTTTCCTATTTCTACCAGGGAAGGAAGCCTTGTTTCAATGCAAATATTAATTTCCAATAGTACTGGCAGTTAAAACATTGTGATATTAACACAATACCACAAACCTAATAATGTGACACTTTTTCAAGCAAAAAGTTAGTCTGATTTGACTTTTAATATTACTTGCATCAGAACATAAGTCACTGTCAATTAAAGATTAATGCATTTCATAAATATATAATTTTTTAAACTTTTTCCTCCCTTTTATCAATATTTAAAGTTGTCTTTACAGCTCAATCCATTTTTTTTTTCAGTCCAAACATGTTGTCCCCAAGCTATGTAAGACATAGCTCTTTTGTAAGGCCTTACTCATCTTTGCCAGGTCTATGCTTCCCTCCAGTTATGGAGAACATGGCCCACTCTTTCACACTGTTGTATATATGCATTAAGTGAAATTAGACTGCTTTTATGACTTATTTTTAAAACACTCAAATTTATTTACTACTGTGTTTATAAAATTGTGAGTAACAGAACACATATTTTGAAAGATGAAGAATAAACAGGCTTATTAGTGTATAATTATTGTGCATGAGTTTCTGGTTAGTTGTTTCTATTGCACAAGCAAATACGAAGCACTTGAAAGCTTTAGCATCTATTTAGCTCAAATACTGGTACAGCAGAAGAATACTTTCAAGCAGGGGTAGAAATGTCAAGTCCAGTAATAAATTTACACTACAATATGGTGAAAGAGGAAAACAGTATTTATAGATTGCTTTCTTCAACATGGTACTGTTTATCCTGCAGAATAACACTTTAAAAGCACATTGACAAAATGTTTCTCTTCTCACTGAACAGTCTGTATTTTTATGTTGGATGCTTATTATATACATGTATTTAGATTGATCTAGAAAAACTACACTCCAAATTACCCTGAGAGAGGGTGAAAAATGAGGGCACACTGCAGAAAACGAAATCTCATCCTCTAAAAACAGTTTTTTCAAACCAAGATTATCAGCTTGAGTCCTCTCTTAGCTGTCTGATCAGTCAGCTCTGTGCAGTTTTCCACGCTGGCTTCCGCTCTCTGGAGCAAGGGCTGTTGGCTCTGACCTGGCAGGACATGAAGCAGCTCCAGACCAAAAGCTGGACAACTATATGTACCTGTTATGTTTCAGTCATGATGCTGCATATTACTTGGGCACAGTGCTGCACCCTCAGAGTTTGGCTCCTGCAGCCCTGAGCTGAGGTGGAGCACAAGTAGTGCTCAAAGAGCCTGAGCCCAAGGATATGCCCTGCCACCATACTGCCTCTCCAGCTGCAGAGGTCCTGCTCTTGATCCATATTCCTACACCAATGGTAAATTATTGAAGTAGCAGCAAGTACAGAAAAACCAAAGGAAGGATGTACTCACAACAGATGAGCATGAGTAAGTGCCTTGGAATGACAGAAAGCATCATCCAGGTCTCTCCCTCCTCTACAGAGTAAGCTCCTGCATCTTCCAGCCCAGCAAGGGAGCCACAAGATTCAAGCCCCACAAAGACACTCAGAATCCAGAATGAGATTGCCCTTGCAGGGAGCTGACGCAAAAACTCGTTCCTCTTTCAATGCAAAGCCTACATTACCCTGCCTGAATTTGAGATTTGGACAAACACTTGGCAAACCAGCTATATAGGTTTTGAACATGAAAGTATGCAGGAGAAACGGAGCAAGGAAATGTAATCTTTTGAAGTCCTCATCACACTGGATTAATTCAGCAGGCCACACTTCCATTCTGTCTGCATTTTCAAAAAGTCTTTGATTGGCTTTGACATTAGAGTGAAATAGATGGATATTAATAAAAGGATATGGATAAAGAGCTAAAGAGACAGATACTGGGATCAAATTGTTAATGCTTTTACACTCACACTTGTCTATATATAAAAAATGGCTTCTGCAAACATCAGAATGTTTATTACACTATTCAGAAAGGGAGTTTTACTGTGACAATCTGCTGAAGACTGCCTCTGTGATGATAGCAGGAAATCAGTCACTTATTTTGCTGGATTGTTTGTAAAACTGACAGGCAGGCTCTGACTGAATCCGAGAAGCCTGCACCTGGTCAGATCTGCGAGATCTGACAACAGTCTCTCTGTTGCTAATAATTATGCACCAGTTTAATCACCAACCTCGTGCTTAGCAAATTGAAAGCATACAACTGGGTAAATGATGAAGCTATAGGTATTTAAATCATACAGCAGTTTTTGTTCAATTGGCGTGGTGATGAGATGCTCTTTTTTTTTTTTGAAATTCTAGATGATGCTGACAGTGTTTAAAACTGAGGTTAGAAATTACAGCAGAAGAATCTGACTTGTGACACATCTCATAAAATATGTCATTGTGCCCTGAACCAAATATAGATTGTTGATCACTTAAATCTATAGCTGAAAACACCTGCAATGCAAAGAAAATTAAAACTCTCTTTGTTCTTCCCTATGCACAATGGTCAACTTGTTCGATTCCTATTTTACATTCAAATTGGTTCAGCTGAGAAGCACAGAGTACAGATGCTAGTTTGATTGTGTCATTAGTGAAGTCATATAGATCAATTTAAATCTATTACACTCCAGAAATATTTGAGGGAGGTCTCTGTGGGAGGATAAAAAGTATTTCCAGGCACAAATCTCATCTATTGTCAGATGTGTGTGTGTTTCCATTTGGGATTACTTTTACTTTCCTCTACATTGAAGATGCACTATCATTTCTTTTAAAACTTTATGCATGTTTGACCATGTTCATTACTCCATCACAGCAAAGTGTCTTCATAAACACCATGCCTCACATTTGACTGGCTTTCAGTAACAGCAAATAGTGAAAACTTAGTTAAGTACACTGAAAAAGAAAGTTGAAGGGATCTAACTTCAATCTAACAAACACTAGCAAGTGTCCAAGCACCACTTGCCAGTGGCTTATGCAGATACCAGCACTTTTATGCAGGAACTGCTGGTGCAAGTCCTGTTACCATAAAATACAGAGCACCTCTAACAGAGGCTGCCCTGCCCTTGAACTGCACCCTTCCTTTGAATGTCATGTACCTGATACTTCCTGAGATCTGTGGGGTGCTACACATTTTGCTCTTCCGTGGTCCTTGAAGGGACAGGTGAATTCAGCAACTCCTAGGAAAGAAGGGGATGAGGAAGGGAAAACAAGAGACCACCCATGACATTCACTGCTCCTGGATCGGAGGATAGCTGAGCTGGGCTCTTCCTGCACCAGAGAAAGGAGAAAAAAAGAATATCAGGCAACGTCTGCTGTCAGAACAGGCTGAATCCAGTCATAGTCCTAACTCCCTCATCCCACCAAACATACACAACTTCAAAGAGCAGAAGCAAGACAGGCTCTGCTCCAGGCTGTGACAAGCTGGACATCTTCAGCTGTCCTAGCAGCATTTGGAAATAATCTATCAAGTTGTTTAGTGTTACTCCCTCTCCTCCTATAAAACTATCACATATACAGAACTGGGGCTATTTAACACATACACAGAACTGGAGCTATTTGACATTTGTAGATACACAATCTGACGTTTAGATAAAAAAAAATATGCATGCCAAATGAGACTTGCTTTATTTACCTTAGGCCTTCACAATACACAAAATAAAAACTTATAATACATGAAATCAAAATACACCTCTATCACATGATAAATATCTAAATCTGCCCTACTGAATTGCCTTCCAGCTGACTACCCAGTTCTGAAAAGCTACTGGACACAGAGAGATTATATTTAAGAGCAACTGAGATCCATTAATTACATAAAATTATTCTCATTCTTCTGGAATAATGTGTTTCCCTGTGAAAAGGAAGTAGAAAAAGTCTGGAGGTTTCCAGAGCACTGTGTAAGAGAGACGGAAATCTGCTTATATATGAGTCCAACCTGAGCTAGAAGGACACACCATTGCCAAGTTTCAGAAGCACACAGGGGTGAAATGTTGCCCAGGTACTCAGGAAATGAGGAATGCCTCCCATCTCTTATTATTTTCAAGGATATATAATTAACAATGCTTTAGGCATAATGCCTTCGTGGCACAGAGATATATTTAGTTGCATCTTTTCTGTTCTTTTGTGTCTTTACCAGCTAGGTTAACCTACCAGCATGAAGACTCCTCGACCTAGAAAATTCCCCAGATAGGTTCCAGGAGCAATGGATGTGCACACTGTAGGGTTCTGGGGAAGGATGCACTGAAATCTCCACTGAGGAACAAGTCAGTGGTGGGTGATTCTCTCCTGTTTTTAGGATGCCCAACAAATACTGAGAGGTTGAGAGCAGATCCTGCAGTCTCAGTGCTAGAAGTAGAAATTAGGCTGAGTAAGCTTCTCTGTCCCAGAAACATGTGAAACATAGAAATCAGTCCCATCAAGAGATTCAGAAGAGTAATGGACCATTTTTTACCCCACATCTGCAGTGAAGAGAAAGGTTACGATGCTGCACTAAGCTGCTAATGACTATTCTCTATCTGGTTCATCTTGTTTACCACATCATCTGCCACAACGGCAAATGTATCAAACCCAAAGAGCGCTAAGAGGTGTTTAACCCCATTTTAGTAAAGACACCTTTTTAGAACATGGACAAGATCCAGTAAATTTTTCAGTATTCACTGTATTTTATGTTACTAAAATCTTCATTGTTTAGGGGAAAATCTTGAAGGTTTAGGAAAATCAAGAGTTCAAGTGCTACGTAGAACATCTTTTTTTTAAAGCATTATCACAGCAGGTTCAGCACAAGACATTTACAGATTTATTATGATTTACCAAAGACAAAGTTAATTATTGTTATCCATAATTATAACTATTTAGGATCAGTTTCTTTAAAGGGGTGCTTTTAACATCAGGCTGCTCTCAGCCCTCTTCACTTCAATTTGAAAGTTATCATTAAATGGCCAAACCAAACACATCAGTTAGCTTTAAAGATTTGCTGTTCTATTAATTATATTGCAGTATGTAACATTTCTGCACAGGGACCTTCTTCATAATATCTACTAACCCACTATCTCATGCATTTTAATTATGTGTGGCAAAGAAAGGCCCACATCATTAAGACCATAAAAAATGTATTGTATTAGCCTTTCTTGCAACTGCTACCACCAACCAGGACCTTAGAAAAGCAACAGTCCCTGCTCCGACTCCAATTAATTAAGCATTCAGTATCTCCAGAATTATTCTGTTATCATCTGGTGACCAATGATAGCAAGCAAAGACAACAGAACAGCTGGGTACACATGTGAGAGATGCCACAGGCAACATTGCCCTTCATTATGTTGTTTTCAAATGATTTATGGAAACCTTATTTGACATGAAAATGAGAAGAAGTTTACTGAAAACTTAAATAAGAGCAAATCTGAAATATACACGAAAACAGGTTAACAATACATTGATATCATCAAGACAAAAGAAGGCATTTTTTCCAGTGGAACATATACAGGGACTACAGCATATGACAGGAAAACATAGCAAGAATAAGAGTCTTTTCAGTTTTCATCTGCAAAAGTATTAATTTATGTATTTTAAAGTAAATGATTGTATAATTCTAATGACCTTGCCCTCTTACCCATTTATGGATGTCTATATTATATATATTATATATAAATCTAATAATTTCTGTGAATGAACTAAGAACGAACAAAAAAACAAACAAACAAGGAGAACATGTGGGGTTCTTTTAAAACAACAATCTACAATCTTTGTCTTATCTCTTCTAATATTTATATTTATAACTATATTTTTACTTATTACCCACAAAGTGTTACAGCCTTCCCTCTGGGGCATACTGCAGAGCTTTGTGAGCTAGTTAAGGTGAGCCCCTAGGCTCTGTTTTCCCCATTTTTATTCAGTCATATTAAGGACAACTGTGTGTAGAACCAAGAGGACAAGATCTTAAGCATGGTCAAGAGTATCATATGCAACTGCAGAATGTGATATGATACAAACATGTTTAGTTTTTTCTCACTAATATACATGCTGATCGGTGTATTAGCACAGCACAGAGACGTCTTTTGAGCTCTTACCACTGACTTCTGCTGGTGTGAAAGAAGAGCACCCAGAAATGGCAACCAACAGAAAGGTAATTCTGTTCTGCTTTCCAGCCTTCTCATCCCTCGTCAGTTTAGCAGTATGCTGCTTCATAGGATGTTTATGATACCTCTTGTATTAAAAAGGAAGCAGAATTTGTGAAGAGCCTAACAGAGAGAACAGACGAACTCATATGTAGATGCGCTGACAGACAGGCCACACAACCAGTGTAAATCACTGTTATCAGAACAGTTGATGTGAGCATATCTTTACAAGCACAAACATTTCACAGAAGGTGCTGTGTAGGGAAGCCACATCAGAGATTAATAAAACAGTTTTAGACCTTAAAAATCTCTTGCGTTTCTTCGCATAATGGAAGTATTAATGTTTTCTACTAATAGTTGTATTTTGCAGTTCACAGAAATTAAGGGTATTCAAGTTCCAGATAATTAATTGTATGGTATATTATAACCTCTTCAGAAGAGATAGGTGGTAGATTTACTGTCTGGGTGTTTAATGGATTAATACTTAATGCCACATTACTAAACTTGGTGTGCTTAAAGTTCATTGATTCAGTGTTTAATGAAATGAAAGAGAAAGGGGCAATATGGAGCTCACCTGAGTAGAACTGTAGAGAGGTAATATGCGAAATGGCAAAAAGAATGAAATGGTACCTACAATTATGACAATTACTAACAAAGGTAGACAAAAAGCAGGATATACTTGTGCTCTAAAAGATGCTGGAAACTGCCACTCTAAAACATAGACACACTGAATGTTCATTATTTGAATTCATCTTTCAAAAGGTCTAATACATTGCATTTCTTAAAATTAAGGCATATAAAGCCAAATCTTCTTTTGCATATCTGGAAGTACAAGGCTTTGAATAAAATCTTATCTGAAGCATCAGTACTGTTTGCTATGCAATTTCACAGTGCTGCACAGAACCGGTGAGCAGGAGCCCTCTCAAGGCATTTCTACACCAAAGCTGGGTAATAGGAGTCCTAATCAGAGTCACCTTGGGAGCTGAGCGTCTGCTCCATAAGTGATAGCTGTTATTTACAGGACGCCGTAAGGTCTGGATGTAAGGTCTTAATGGTCTTATATAGCTAAGAAATAAATGCCATCCCAAGAGTTCAGAATAAAAAAGACAAAATATTTATCATCTCCATTTTTAAATTAAAATTATTAAATGAGGCTGTAGCATATGAAACTGGACTTCAACTCATCTCAGCCCAAGCTCATAGCAGTTGTAGCAGCACATCCATCCTTTCACAAGAATGAAAAAAGTGCCCAGCTGGAAAAATACAGGAGATGTGCAGAGATTTAGCTCTAATCTGGCAGCATTTTCCAGTGCATGATTAAGTTTGCTTGATGGGGAATACAGTGCTCAGCACTTTGTAAGTTCTAGTATGTAACTACTACTTCGAAGAAACAAAAAAATAAGGACAGAAAAAGAACAACAAGTTGTAGGGCTCAACAATTTGCAAGCTGAGTAAATGGATGAAATTTTCCATGAAAGGATATGTGTGTGTTTGAAGGAAAATTATGGTAATGCCCTGTGTTCAGCCCATTTCACTGTGTAGAAGTCCCTCAGAGTGAAGGGCTAAAATGCTCATGTTTGAACAACCCAGTGAAGCTGCTAAGTCCATGCTTTGTGACGTTAGGCATCTCTAAGTGCACCTTGAGTTTCTATGGGATACAGCAGGATTTCTAAAGAAGAGGTCATTAAATGCCATTTTATGTATCTAATTATAAGATAAATAGGCAAGCTTGCAGATTTATTACCTTCAGGTCCCACTCTACTCTGCACTGGTGTGGCCTCACCCTGAATATTATGTGCAGTTTTGGTTACTGCAATATAAGGAAGATATTCAGCTATTAGACAATGCCCATAGAAGGGCAACGAAGATGGTGAAGGGCCTTGAGGGGAAGCTGTATGACGAGCATCTAAAGTCACTTGGTCTGTTCAGCCTGGAGAAAAGGAGACTGAGGGGAGACTTCATCACAGTCCACAACTTCCTCATGGGTGGAAGAGGAGGGGCAGGCACTGATCTCTTCTCTGTGGTGAGCAGTGACAGGACCTGAGGGAATGGCCTCAAGTTGTGTCAGGGGAGGTTTAGGTTGGATATTAGAAAAAGGTTCTTCATCCAGAGGGTGTTTAGGCACTGGAACAGGCTCCCCAGAGAAGTGGTCACAGCACCTGACAGAGTTCTAGAAGTATTTGGACAATACTCTTGCACACATGGTGTAACTCTTGGGAATAGGTGCAGGGCTAAGGGTTGGACTTGATGACCCTTGTGGGGGTCATCCCCCCCTCGTGGGGGACCCTTCCAACTCAGCATATTCTGTGATTCTGAGAAATAGCATAAGCACAGTCAAGGCAGTGAAAAACATAAGCCTTGGCAGGTTCCAGTTGATGACCTAGTTGTAAGCGCATTGCAGGAGAAGCAAGAAAGGGCTTAAGTTAATACAAAGTGAGCAAATATCTGAAAAAAAAATTTAAATAAAAATAAGCATTAGTAGTATAAGGATGACACTGAAGAGTTGCATGAATTCTCCTGACCAAATAAAAAAGGCTGAAATATTGCGCAAAAATATATTAATTAAATTCATTGCTCTGAATAAAAATACTATATAATCTTGGGGAGAAAATATAAATATTTTGGAATAATTATTTATATAACAGCATTTATATTCCAGGATTTATATTTATGGTTTTCCTCTTCAAATACAAAATCATATGTAAGAATGGTGCTTACTGTCAGTCTAGAAGGAGCCAGTACTTCTTAGATAAAACATTCAGATTAAGTATTTTCTTATTTTATCTGGTGATCTTGGCACACTTGAATTTTCCAATAGGCTACAGACTCAGTAAAATACCTCTGGGGCCACGTGTTGTAAGATTGGAACATCAATATGATTAATTTTGCAGTGTACGTATCTCAGAGGCAGAACCATGCCAGCTGACAAATAGGAAATGCTTTGCATATTTCCCTTCCTATAAACTATGTTTCAGGTCCAATCTGTCAGTCCTCCTTACATGAAAAATTGCCTAAGAGTTCACCATTTTACCTGCAGACTTCACTACTGGAGTTACTAATAGTATCAATAAAAATAAGAATTGTATAAACTTCTTGATTTTCATTGTCACTTGTCTTCCCAAACAGCAATTAAGGTTCACATAAAGGAACTTTGCTTTCTCGCCATTGTTAGGCTCCAGAAAGACTTAGCCTGGCAGAACTAACCTTAGGCTTAACAATATTGTTCCCCTCACAGATTTCTGTCATGGTCAGGCTAAAACAAGGTTTGTTCCAGTGGCTGGAAAATAAATGCTTTTCAGTGTCCCATGGCAAGCAACTGCTTCATGACACAAAATAACAGGTAGATGCAAGTAAAAAGAGAAAAGTAATTTTCAGTTATTTCCCAGACTCTGTAAACATTGGGTTTTATTTTTATTCCAGTGAAATAATGTGGCTTCCTTGACTGTTTGAGTGTTAAATTTGAGTGTTAAACAAAAATACTCTACAAACTGTGCTACTGTTTCATTTTGGCATATGGTCATGTTGCTGTGATCTGATATAACTGCAAACATTACAAAAACAAAAACAGTTCTCTCTGGATATTAATTTTGTAAGGATTTGTTGTATTTCCAGATGCAAGCAAAGAGATGGCTATGGATGTTCAAAATAATCAAAGTGTGAATTAATTTTCTAATTTACCAGGTTAGAAGTCATTTGCACAAGGAATGACACCTGATTTTGAAGGGAGATGCATTTTTCTTAAATACATCACTCAACGACTGATAAAAGGCTCTGAACATCTTTCACAATATGCCTCCTGTTTGGATAGAATACAGACATCATCTTATAAGAATGTAGTTATGATACTTTCTCATTTTAGCAGTATTTGCAATTATCTCTTATCTCCTGTATTACATGAGGGAAACAACTTCACCTCACTACACTGAAGTGGTGGCATTATTTCACATGAGCAGTCCCAGCTCCTGCAAAAGTAGCATCTGATTTCTCCCAGAAAACTTTCAGTGTTGCCATGTGATGAATAAATGTGTCTGAAGATAGAGAAAACTTACCTACAAGTTCTCCCTGGGGCAAAATAAGGCCAAACATTTCATTTTTGAGCCCACCACCACACACAGTCAATGACAGCAGCAGTTGCAGCACCACAGCTGAGCTGTGCCCAACAAAGACAGAGACAATACTTCGTCCAGCTCTCCCCAGTACCTGGGAAGAAAACTGGAACATGGCAGCAGAGAATAGCCCAGCTGAGCTGCTCTTTTGATAGCAAATGCCACAGTGGTCCCAAAGCTCAATCTCACTTACAGGGTAGACATCCTGAATTGACTTGGATGCCTGCGATACGAATTCAGAACAGCCTGCAGCCCAGTGAGCAGATGGGGCTTGGGCTGCCAGTTGTGCTCATTCTTAAGTGGTAAATTTTCATTATTTAGATCTTTATTTATTACTTTCCTAAGGAACTTAGAAACAAATTTTTCCATCCTGTTCCTTATTCAACTTTAAGATTAACTTCTATTTCATGACTGCTGTTTCTATTGAATTGCTGTCCACAGCATTATGTTTTGGTGTTTTTCTTGAGTGGTTACCATTAATTTAGATCCTATCATTCACACGAGTAATTCAGATCATAGGTTTGTCCCGCATTTATTCAAAATTAATCTTCATCTACCATAAATTTTAAATGTCACTGTGATGCCCAAATCACTCAGTCCTGGTTAGGTCTCTAGAATTCCTCATATCCTTTTGTAAATTCTACCTAAATAATATTATACACTGCTCAAAATAATGATACATCATCATTTACACTCTTGGTCATAAGGAAACCATCCCTTCCTTTCACACTCAGTTCAGAAGTAAACTGTGACTACTCTTCATCTTAAATTCTGCAAATCTTCAACTTTATTCACAGGAAGCACTAGGATTTAGCTTAGCTTTAGAAACAAAAATTAATCATGGGTGTTTTTTCCTAATTTTACATTCACTAGCACTCATATGACAAGTGATTCCTCTCAGCACTGGATTACAAGGCACTCTAAACTCTCCTTCATTTTATTGTAGAGCTGCTTTCACTTCAAGAGAGCACTTTACCAGTGAGTTGGTTGTAAATTACCAACTTGTAGCCCAAAAAGCTGCTTTACAAACCCCTTGCATTGCCCAGCTCTTCTTCCCTCTCTCTTTGAAACAGTAGTATTTCCTGTAGATGCAGAGTAGAAATGGACACATAAAGAGCTAAGGTGAAGAGTTCTTCATAGAACAGTGTCTTAATGGTTATTGAAAATATTTTGCAATAAGTTGTATATACTCAAGCATATTGTCAGGTGGGAGGCCAACGACAACAGCATTCCTGCCCTAGCTAACAGTACACAAGCCACTGATGGTCCTAGTACCACAAAACCATTTTTGTTCCTCTAGGGTTTAGTTAGTTAGGGTTTAGAGAGAGACATTTGTTGTGTCTTTCATCCCATTCTGTCCACTGAGAGCTGAATTTAAAAGAAAGTTTACTGTGTGTTTCTGAGAACACTTGGTTTTGAATGTTGGAGGTTCCTTTGTTTTTAGCATCATAAAGGTCAGCCACTCCATTCTGTCATTGACAGGCTCCCATTCCATTTGGCTAATACATTCCACTTAGCATCACATACGACAATCAGACATATTCTTCATACTAGGAAGTTGCAGAAGAACAAAAGGCATGTGTGTGCTATCTAAGATTTCCATGGAGTGAATTACACTGGATGAATTATTCGGAATTATTCAGAAAAGAAATTGTTTACTATTCTCTCATAACAGATGCTCCAGACAAAGAGAAGAAGAAGCTGGTGCAGCCTCTGAGCCATAGCTTTTCACAGCTGAACGTGGTTGTGCAAATTAGCTGGTAAACTTTATGGAAGAACCCAGAAAGAAGCAATTAGAATTACAGTGATGGTTTGAGAATCTATAGTTTGTAATCAACCAAAATTGTGCAGTTTTCCATATTCTTTGCTGATAATGCAAATGTAACCATTGAAGGAAACTGCTCTGTATGTAGCACATCCTGAAAGCAAGAAAAAGCACTTAAGTCCAAGCAAATATCTTTGAGGACAGTAGGCTGTATATGTCTTGGCCAAGTCATAAATGGGCATTGCACAGATTGTGAACAAACTCTACAAATGTGTGTTTTGGTCATTGGCACAAGCTGTGGGGCAGAAGAAGGTCCTGAGATCAAAACAACGACCACAAGAAAACATGGAATGTTTTGAGACCAGGGACTAAAGAACTTTACAAAAAGACTACAATCTGCAGTTGACTAGTCAGAAGACTAATGTCAGAATGGACTGCCTAGGAAAATTGCAACACTTCAGGCAATGTGATCATTTCAGGCAGTGGATCATATTTGCCAGCTCACAGTTATGTAGAGGGGGTCCTCTATCCTACCAAAATGTTGTGGAGTAAGGGAATGTGTGAATACCTTACAGACCTCTTACGGATTCTTCTGTTCTATTTTCTTATGTTGCACCAGACAAGGGCAAGAGAAATCATTACCGAGCTTGTCTAGTTTCATCCCTACCAAAAAACTAAAGTTTTATGTGAATTTTGGCTTTGTGCAACACTTTTGTTCAAATGCAGGATGGAAAAAATTAGCATGTTCTTACGCCCTGTCTTAGAAGACAAAGATGATATTTAATGGTAATTTTCAATATTTTTTAATAATTAGGCTATACTTCCTTTTATACGCATGGAAGATCAGTTCTTGATCTGATGTTACACTGATGCAAAGCAGGTAAGTGGCCTCCCATCAGAGGAAGCATTCCCACTCTTAATCCTCTTATCTTCGGCACATTTTTCTGGCACGTTTCTTGTGTAAAATCAGCTGATTACAAGACTCAATCCAAGGCAAAGTGAAGTGAAACCAACATTTTGGCATCATCTCAGCATGACATGCAACTANTGAATGGACAGATGGTTGATGGTGATATGGTTAGTGAAACCAACACTTCGGCATCATCTCAGCATGACATGCAACTACATACAAAGTGACACCCCATCTCAATATTAGCTGGTACTACTGCAGGGTTACTCATCTGAAAAGCTGTCCAAGGCTACTGAAGTTCAAAATCTGCCCAATAAAATACATTGCAGAAGTCAGAGACTGGAAGTTCCTGCAAATACAATACAAGCTGTGCAGCAAACTGGCTAGGATTTCCAAATAAGTCCAGTAGAAAAAAGCATATGGAGACCTTGGACTGAGTCAGACCAGTTTCCACTGTATCATTTTAGGTACGTAAAAAGTTTTGACTGCTGCCAGCTCCAGAGCCCATTCTGAAGCAATCAACATTTCACTTCTACTACTTACCTCACAGGGATAAGGGTAGTGGTCAAAATTAGTGTTGTCACTTCCTCTGAAACCTATTGCTCAGCACAATGCATAATTACTCCATTAGTAAAGAGCTTTATAGGTTATTAAATTAATCATCAGAGCTTTTCAAGACTCCACCTTACAGCATGTAGGGGTTCACTTTGCTTTATTACAAATTAGTGTAATCCAAATTCCAGTTCTCCTTACACCAAGGACAGATCATACTATAATATTGATGTATCCTCCCAAGATTTAAGGTTGTTTGCTTTCTTTGCTTTTTACATGATTGTTCTAAACTGCAGTGTCTGGGTTTGTTTTAGGTCCTGTTTATTAATTTTTACAAGGTTTGTTCAGTTGCCCAGAGTACCAGTTGGAAACTTATAAAGTGAAGTGAGCATTCAGCTACATTATATGGCACTGGGATACAAGGTTCATTGATCCCTGAAGTAAATTAAATACAAATAATTGCTTTCTAATTTACATTCACTGGTGCAAGCTTTTTCTCCTCCATGTCTTGATATGTGGTATTGGATGCAACAGAATTTGCACAGCATTTATATGAGTAATTTCTTTGGCAGAGAAAGAATATTTGCTATTGAAGTACATTGCCAATACTCTGAAAAACTGGCTGGTGACTAAAGCTTTTTCTTATTTTTGAGGTACCTTCATTAGCAGTGTATAAAGAGAAGTCACAATAGGTGGCATGTAACCACGATTACAGCTATGTGACATGGATCAGAGAAATATTCATAAACAAAATTTTTCTGTAGTCTGGGTCTCCAAAGATTAGAGACGTGTCAGCATAAACAGCAAAGACTAAGCTGACAAATGGTAAGCACTTTATATTCATATCTAATTTTGCTTGTTATACCCTATGACATATAGTTTAGATACTCCCTTAGAAACACAGATACTGTGTTTATTGCGATAGAGTTAACACAATCTCTATGACTTTCTCTCCCATTCTTCCACTGGTTACAAAAAAAAGTGAAAATTATAGAATATGTCCAACAATTAAGGTACTTCGGTGGTTCAATGACTTTCAGAGGCAGGCCACTGCTGCTTCCTACACCTCACCCCAGGACAGCTGTGCTCCCGGGAGAAGTCTTTTGGTTACATCTTTCTTGTTCTTTCAGTTAAAACAGATACTTCCTATTAAAACTGCCCCTGCAACTTGGGGCTAATAAGTACTGAAGCTAATATGTGCTTCTTCTACAAATCTTTCCTTTTCACCCACATTTCAGACAAGCCTGCTACTGTTTGCAGTGACTGGACATTAAGATGTCAAATGTCAGTAAGGGGAATAATCATGCCCTTTCCCATGATCTTTAAGGTCTCTTCATTAACATGTCTGTTGTGCTTATTCTGCATATCTCTTATTCTCTGCCTGGCTTCTCCTGTTACAACCTGCAGAACACAGCATTACAAACATCATAAATCATGCATCTTGGGGACCAATAGTTTTGCAATCACCTTACTGCATTCATAACATTAATTTTCCTGAAAGTTTAATTTAAAAGCTAAACATGACACAACACGTGTCAAAACTGGATTTAGATGATTAAATTGAAAAAACAAAACCTAATGCCCCCACCATATTTTGCTCATAAAAAAGCAGTTGGTTTGTGGTGACCCCATCACACTGACAACATAGAGATTTGCTTGAACTGTTTTCTACATCACACAATACTTTTCATGAAGGAATAGAAATGGAAATTGAAATTTTGAGTCAACTAACACAGTTGCAAAAACATTTATTTATGAATAAATATTACCAAAAAAATGTAAAAATCAATGTTTTCTAAGAATTCTTGGATCTCAATGTTTATTATGTTGTTAGCTCCAGGCTGTGGAGTGCAAAACTTTAAAAACATGCAATTAAACAATATAAGCACATCTTTTAGCTCAATTACAAAGAGGAAATATCCTAAGAGATGCAAGGAGTCTGCCAAGGGAGTGGATGAAGCTAAACTGGGGTACAGGAAATTTGGACATGAGTTTTGGCCAGGATCAAAGTTTAACCTTTTCCACTTTCGTTTGAGACCAGCAGTTTCCAAGCAAGGAGGTGAATCCACAACATGGGAGGTACACAAGGAGGAGTCAGTGGTGCCAGTGACTCAGAAGGAAGGTAGGCCTGTTCCACTACTGCTCTGAACAAATGCTTTTCCTGTATCCAATTATCCCCTCGCATGACCAGCAGCCACATAAAACCTCTGTATCTTCTGGCAGCTTCCTCCAGCCCTCCAAAATCACTGTTGGTATTTTGTTCAGATTATACTGCACCTAATGAGCTCAATGCAAGCCATGAGGTGCTGGTTCCTCCCCAGCCCTATTCGTCCCACAGTTGTGGGACAGCATTCTCCTCTTCACCAACTTTCTAATTGGTCTCACATACCCCCCAGTGACTAAAGGAATAAGAGGAGAGAACCTCTCAATGTCCCATAAGGCAGATACACTGCTCACATCAACTGTCGGCCCATCATGAGAAGATGAGCAACCTCCTGCACTCCACAGGGCAACACAGTTCATTGGTTATGATTCCAAGTGCAGACTGATGAGCAGGGTGCAGGAAACCTAAGGACTTTAAAAAAGAGTGCTGATGGCCAGGTAGCCAGATTCTCTGTGCCAAGCACTCTTGGCCCAAGTACTGCTCTCCTTATACCATTCAGGAACCTTTTGCACTGGATCTTTTCTCTCACATACAGAAAATAAGATAATCTTAAGCAATAATGAGTGGACTAAGAAAAAAATCTGGGTGTAGGTCACATATCATTATATGTCCCCATAACTTAACCACAACCTCCCTGAGAAATGGGCTCTATATAAACAGAACGTTTATTTGTTTCATCCCTGTAAGTGTACGGGGCTATTTCCACATGAGGCGCCAGCTCACCTGGAGCTCAAGCAAATTCATCAGCAAAGCAATGTGAACTTACTTTACGATAAAGAAACTTTCATTCTGGAAGCGAGCAGAGACAGCAGGAGGTACCAGGCCTTCAACACCTGAATCTGTTCTGCTGTCACAGAAACTATGACAGAAACTGGAAGATATTTTATAATGTGGAATCACAAAAAAATACATGCACTTCAGAATCAGTTAGTCTAAGCAAGAGGATTTTATCTGTGGCTTTCTCTATGCCTCCCTTTCTCCACCTTCTCTGCAGTAGATCATGTGCAAATTGCTGTGAAAGAGATCCATGAAGAGGGAATTTAGGGCCCAGCATAAAGGATACCAGAGGACACAAAATTATGATGATGCCCTACTAAACCATCCAGAGAAGTCAAAGCAAGAAGAACAACTTTATCCTTTGAGTCTGCTTGTAGCTGCAGGAAGCTCCATTAACTCCTGATGGTTCACTGTAAAACATTAGTCCTTGTGCTGAGGGATAGATATAGAGCTGGCTCCTGCCAGGAGAGAAAACAGCCGTTCTGTGACAACAGCCACTGTGCAACAACCGTGACACCTCCACTGGGTCACAAAGATGCTCACATTAATCAGCAGAATTCACAGTCACCTGGGAGTGCATCAGTTGCAGAGTCTGGCACAAAAGCCAGAGTTAATATAAAAGAACTGTTATGAGCTGCAAAACACCCTGTCCCTTGCAAGAATTAATCTCTGACTATTCACACATGTAGGATATGGCATCGTTATTTATCCTGGGTTTGGAGCTCACAGCTGCTGGGACTGGCTGCTAAGGTGTTCATAACTAACTCACCAAGACCACTCATTACAAATCCTCTGGTTTAAGCCTAAGACATAAAAAAGACTGTAACAGCAGCTTTTAGAAAAAGCATCACACAGGCTTCAGCCTGTAGCTGGAACAGTTCATAACATACAATTAAACAAATTCTCATTCTGGGAGAACTGACTATCATAAATTGAACCATGACCAAAAATTCACTGGAACAAACATATCCCCAGCTCCCTCTAGGTTTCCACAAAACTTGTATTCCAATATTTCTGTTTAAAAACTTTTATGAACACATAAAAAAAAAATTTTAGCACAAGCTGCACAAACAGGATACATCCAATTTACTTCAATTTGTAAGGATGTTGAGTAACAACAGTTTCACAGAGATCTGTGTTACTGAATGTTTGCCAAGTATACTCAGATAAAGTTCCTTGCAACCAGTTCCCTCAAACACATCATCTGCTGGACCCAGGAGAACACTGGGGCAGCTGTGGTAAAAAAAAAAACACCAAAAACCAAAACATTAAGTACACAAATACCTGAAGATTGTTCCCATGATCACATTCTAATCACTCCTCTAATATTTTTCCCCCATAATGAAGCTCTAAAATCATGCAAACTGTCTTGTTTGTAGGCCACAAAAGCTAGACACCCTGCTTTTTTATTGGCGACGTTTAACTGCAAATGATATATAGACTAGTGTTGTCTGTCTTCACAGAAGGTTATTTGTCATGTATCCCCTTTCAAACATTTCTTATTGACAATCCCTTTCTCCATATACAGGCACAACAACTAAAACAACACTTCAGAAATTAAACATTGATTTTAGCTCCAAAAATCTGACTGTGCACGAAAAAAAAAAGAGGAAAAAAAAAAATCGCTATCTCTAAAGGCTGCTTTAAACATCAAAAGCATTTGAAGCTTTTTTTGCTGGGTTGTTTTCACATTGCTTACGTGTCTTCATACTTCTTGGGATGACGACAGTCACTTTTTGATATATGATTTGTCTCACACTGACTGCCAGGGCAGTCAGTCTGCGTAACTAACTCCCTGAAACCTCTCATTACTAAACCTTTGGTTTAAATCTAGGACATCAAAGGAAATGAGTTAGGCAGATGCAAGATAGACGGAAGCCGTAGCTTATGAGAAAAATATTTTTTATAGTCTTGTTAGGAACAAAGTTCATTATCTTCTATCCCTCAGATGGCATTGGCACGAAGCGTAATGAGGTTACAACAGACTTAGCTTCATGTTTTTAGCTGGATCCAGTAAGGGGTGGTGGGTAGAGAAAAATTTGAGTTAGTTTTAACTGATGTATTTATACTGCTGTACATTCCCATGATGATAATAAGCAAAATGGATTGGTTGGGCTATAAAGGTTGTTTAAATTACATTTTATGATATATTATTAATGAAAAATACCCATCAGAAATAGGTTTGGTTTAGAATTCAAACAACATTAAAAGCAGGATTTTATTAGCTATTTTTCATTTTCTATTTAAAAGGAAGCTCAGAGTGACATGTGCACTTATTAGTCGGGGAGTGTGGTTATTAACCAGTCTGGCCTTATACAGCTCCAGCCTAGGAGTCCCCAGACCCCACCTCCATGTGAGTCCCTGCCATCCTGCAGAGAAGGCTCCCCACACAGTGAGGCTGTTCCCAGCTGCACACAACCAAATCTCCTATGCTTCCATGTTCCCAGTGCCTCCATGCCCTCCTTGCCAGACAGTCACTGACTTTGCTACTTTACAAAAACCAGGATGACAAAAATTTTCAAGCATCCAATAATTATGAGGGTCCACATTTTCTGGGTGCCAGCAAAGCGTTTCAGATTGAGCGACTAAAACTGAGTGCACCCAAAGTTTACTGGATGCTGTTCTAAACGACAGCCTTACATATCCGGATGCAAATACTGCAATACTTTTGAGTCCTCTGACCTGCCCCCATTTCCCAAACCCTATCCCCCTGCCCCGCCTTTAAAGGTTTTTACAAAACCTGGTACTTTCAGGTGTTTCTGCCGGCCACTGGGCAGGAATCAGCAGCCACAGGAAGAGGCGCTGCCAGATCTCAGAAGGGACAGTGAGATAGAAGCGCACAAGCATTCCCTCCTACCTGTAATTAAAGAACAGCTTTCCCCTTGCAAAACCTCAGCTTTATAAGCAACAAATCTTTACCCACAAATATTAGTTTCAACTAATGGTTTATTTCAAGTTACTTATTACTTTGCCTTAAAACATTTGTTTTCCTTTTCTTTCCAGAGAAAATGCCTTAGGAACTATGATGTCAGTTGAAGAATTATGGGCTATATGTGCTCCAGATGATGACAACAAGACAATTATTTTTTCCTTACAGGCATTTCTTGGAAGATACCTCTCTCCCTGAAGACTGTATGAAATTTTGTTACTACGAGGAATATGCCCTAATGACAAAAGGCAATCAACAATACTAATATTACAAGATTAAGAGTACTTTTGTTTCTTTTCACCAAGCCTCTTTCAAGTCCTATTGTTCAAAAAAGCCTGCAAGAAATTCACATATCTCTCCCACGAGAATTAGTCAACAATTATTCTGCTTCCAAAAGAAATTTATTTTGAGTCAATGTTTTTTAAATCTATCTGTTCACCAGGCTTACTCATGCATTAGGGATGATTTTCAGTGTTCAACAGCAACTCCTGAATCAAGGAGCAATTAGAAACATCTGATTTCATGATGCATATTCCTTCCAGCAAACTGAGCCACTGTTTCCAAGATGAAAATGCAAAGACTCTCTGTCTTCCATGCAGTTATTAAGTGTACAGAAGAAAGAGATAAATTTCAAAAGCTGAAATACAACAACTTGGCTCACAATGAAAGTTGTCAAATGAGTGGATTTAGTTGTACAACAGTAGAATAAACATAAACATTAACTGAGTCCAAACTAACCAAGGAAAAAATGGCTCACATTACAAGCAACAGCATCCAACCAACAGCACAGGTCAGGAAGTCCTAGCTTTGCCCTGAGTTCCTTGCCTAAAGTCAGGCAAGTTCTGCAACTACTTTGTTCCTGTCCTGAAAACTCACAGTGGGGTCCATCCCACAGGCTTACAAACTTACCAGATAAGTTCTGGGTAGTGTGAAATGATGTAAAGAGCTGCTGTTATTTAAGACTAAACATAAAAAGTTAATAGTACCTTTCAGAGGCACTAGAAATTAAGATTAGGTGTTTAATATTAAAATATTTAAGTGTTATAGGGATGCAGGGACTTAACCATGCTAGAGTCAATGGGCTGCTGCCATGAGGCCATCTTCTGCCTCTGACCCCCTTCTGCAACCTGTGGCCTGAGTGCAAGAGAAAAGGCAGAAACCTCTGAGAGGGAGTCTAAACAGTGCCCTCTGATATGGATCTAAACATAGAAGATGCCCAGTCTTGATGACAGAAAAGCAATTTGGTCTACTTTTTTCTTTTGCAGACAGCAATCAGTGCACAGCTTACCATAGTTAATCAAAGATCAGAAAATAAAGGCAATTTATAAATGGTTTCTATACCTAGCAAGAAAATAAGTGTTAAATAGCACTTTCCCCAGTGTTCCAGTTGGAAATAGTTAAAAAATAAGCAAAAGAGGTCTCAATGATATCCATTCTTTTCTACATACTAGTTAATGGATTCTGACACTATAATTCCTTAGACACTGTAACTAATAGCTATAAAAAACCAGCTTTTCTCAGTCAAATTACACAGAACAGATGAAAGAGAGTTAATCCACAAGGCCACAGATATTACATTGCACTTTACATTGAAACCATGAAAGATGGCCTGCCTAGAAACAGTGAAAAATCAAACAGCATGGCTTGTTGATCCATTCTTTCTGCTTGCTACAACCAGGGAAAAGATGCACATGGGGCAAAGGAGGCAATCTCTGGTAGGGGTCTTAGAAAGCAGTTCTTACAACTTCACCTTTTGAGCTCTGCCATGCAAATAGATGCAAAAATATTAGGGGACAAAATATATCTACTTCTCCTATTTTCTCCTCCTGGCTTTCTTTTGTGATTTCATTTAATTTCTGCCTTCTCCAGATGCAGACAATTGGCCCTGTGGACACATCGAGGCAGGTAATGTCCATAGTCTGTCTTGTGGTAGCATGGGCAAGTTTTCTCAAGGGGTAAATGTCAGCATAATTCATCAGCAAGTAAATAAATGACACTAATGGGAAAGGACTAAATACAATGTGTACTTCCTTCTCACCATTGCTGAGGGAAGGAGCCAAAGCAAGGTAAAATGAAAGCAGGCAGCAGCCTGCAGTGCTAAAATAAATGCAATATTTTTAAAATACAAAGAGAAAGAGAGGAAAAAAGAGAAAGAAGCTTTAAAAACTAAACTGAAAATAGTATGATCTCTACAGAGCATCCTGAACTGGAATGTACTTCATCTGAATACAAGAGTAGAGTATGTTCCAAGAGAGCAGTGAGCTAAATAGCTCCATCAGCAGGCTGTAATTCTGCAATAGTCACTGCACTGAGAGTCAGAGAGGCAAACACCTTCATTGGCTGGAAAAAAGACCCTTCTCAAAGCCTCCGGTGATGTGGCTAATGAGATTATTTATGGACTGGACCCAAGAATACCAGAGAGCTTTTCCATTCCTGCATCCTGGGAGAGCCCAGTGCTAAACCGTCCTAGACATGTAGGTCCATGTTCATGTATGTTTAGCCTAACAGCATCCAAAATGAACCAAGACTTTCCCTACAGGACAAAGAGAGAGTCCTCTATACAGGTGAGTGGTACTGCGGCTTCCCAGCATCAGCAAGGGAAATCATCCACCACTCCACAGTGAGCACCATCTGCCTTTTCTACTGGGATTTGCTGAAAGAATATTTCACCATATTCTTTATGTACTTTGCCCCTTACTAATTGGAAGAGGCAGAAGGGACTGTTCTTCCACCCAAATAAAATCTCACATTCTATGACGAAAACACATTAACATCTCCCAGAATTCTTCCCACTGGCTTGTGCTGCTTCATACACCACTTCCTGCCTGAGCATTTCACAGCAGTTTAGCAAATTCACCACTGAGTTAGGGAACCAGAAATATCTCCAGAGAGGACTGAGACAGAAGTATTAAATGATTGGTGTTAAGATGCATGGTAGTACGTAGCAGAAGCCCAAGTCTACTGAGTTACAGCTTCGTGAGGTCACAGCACTGTCACCCTGTGACAGCAGCAGAATAATGACGTCAGCAACAAGGTCATGATCTCCTAATGATTTTTTCTGTCTCCCACACGTGCAGGTGGCCCTATCCCAGTAGTCTTCAACCACTGTATGCCCACTGTATGCCACTGTATACACAACAACTCACTCTTCTGACAAGTTCCATATAAAGGCAGTAAATAGTATTGTTAATAATTGAAAACAATAATCTATAGAGTAATTTTTTTCTCACAGTATCACTCTGCTGCTGTCTCACTTAGACTGCAGACTCTTCAGAGCTGAACCAGACAACATTTTCTATCTTATTCAGCACACTGTGGGCACCAGTAGGGATGTTTAAAGGCTGTTGCAGTGTTCAACCAGATAGCAGCCACAGAAATTAAAGGCAGTTATGCAGCTGAATCCTTTAGTCATTCATTTATGCTTCCCTTTCCTCATAAATCAAAGGACAGGAAAGCAATGTAATCAGAAATAATCACAGAATTAGCAGTACAATTCAGCTCCTTACGCTCTTTTCTCATTGCTTTCGATAAGTAGAGGCAGCAAAGAACAAAACAGCAAGAGAAAAAAAAAAAAGAAAATTAAAAACCCCACTAGTATCATGGTGCTGCAGATTTTGTGAAGTCCTGTTCCAGCCTGAAATGGAATATTCTTCTATATCTTCTTCTCTTCTTCTAGTTCAGTGCACTCTGGTTAAGTAACAGGATTTTCAACTTAATAAGGATCTGACACTAGCTGTATTACTGCAAAGCTCAGAAATTGCAAACTGCATTTAAATATTTGTTTTATACAAATATGCAGTCCAATCACAATTGTGTGGTTCGATCTCCCTTACCCAGCATTCTCTTCTGATCTGATATGTAAAGAAGGTTTCTAAAGGACATGGCCAGGAGGTCACTGCAACAGCTTAGTAAAAATGTAATGAAAATGGACAATGGCAACAAAAAGAAAAAAAGGAAGCCAACAATAAAGCATATAGTAATTAACACGTTCAGCATTACTGAAATTGCCTTAGGAAACTGACCTTCTCTATGGCTCTCCTATCTCAAAAAAAATGCAGTCAGAAGAGAAACCAGCCCTTAAGAACACATAAATATTTAGGAGCACAGAAGCCTGTAACAAAGAGTTGGAGGTATTAAAATTATTAAAATAATAATTAATGAGAGTATAGTCAGAGATGTGTGAAAATAGCAAATGCCATGAAATCAGCCCTTTACCCTCACTGAAAACATGGGGATATACAAATAAACCCATAAAAACCAATGTATTCTATGGGAGCGTCAGAATGTTTCCCATGGGATTATCTTGGGGAAGATGCTGCCAGAAGATACCATAAAGGCTAAATATCTTTAAAGGATTCCACAAAGACAACATTTTCACAGAAAAGCAGAAGCCTTTAAGTAATATTTGGCACGTTAAAATACAGATGAGAGATTCAAATAAATAAATATTTCAGTGAATAAACCAAAGAATAATTGCACTGAATTAGAAGGCAACTTCCCCTCTAGGAAGATTATTCCATAGTGTCTGTCAGTGGGACAACCTTTCCCCTTCGGCATCTGCCAGCGGTCTCAGCCAAAGAAAGAGCTGGTCTGAACCCCTCTAATTTTCAGCAAGTCTTACTAACTGCCTCTAACAATTGTACTCCTGGGTATGATAAAACTATGAACCTGCGTCAGAGATTACACCAATGAGACGTAAACAACAGGCAAAACAATATATACTTTGGAAGAGGCTTGTGAAGAGGAGCACTTGTGCGGTGCTTTGGGCTGTCAACACCAGCCTACCCAGCCACAGGGTCTGGCTACAGTGCACAAGACATCTCTGGCAAAAATCAGTAAGAGCACTGATCACTCCTAAAGCAGCTTTTTGCTGTCCTCTCACTTCGAAATGCTGCTCCACACTTCCTGAGAGTAAGTATCCATCATGCCCCACCCTCCTGAGCCCTCTCCTGCAATTATTCTATTGCACCTAGCACACTTAAAAATTAATTAATGTTCCTCTGCACTAACATGCCATAATTAAACTCTTTCTCTTTTCATTTAAGACTGAATTTAAATGAGGGTTTGATGGCACTGCAATACAGTAACACTCACAAAGGCAATCCTGACCTGAGACCTTTGTGATGGTTTATGGCAGAGTAATTGCCAAGGGCTTCCTAGAACATCAAGACTTTGACCTTCAACAATTTACATTTATAATCACCCCAGCTTTCCACAATATTGGCTGAAACACATGCATGGGTGATGATACAGATCTCCTCAAAGAGAAAATAAAAGTCTTCAGGATTTTTTTCTCCCAAACTGAGCCTCTCTATCTTTCTCTCACACACACCGAGCGGTGACCCAGCCTTTGTGACTGACAGTGGAGAAGAATGAGATGACATTTCCTGACCTTTAAGAAGCATTTGCTGATCAGAACTAGCTGCACCATTTCACTCACCTTGTTACTTAGTAGTTTAGCTATAAAGTAAAAAAAAAAGAAAGCTGAACTTCACTGTATTTTGCTCTTTATGGAATACCATTAACACTGTCCTGTTCTCAGTGCTGTGATTACATGACTTGAAAAGAAGGGGGAAGCCCTAGTTTGCAGGTTGCATTCAGCTCCCACTGGAGAGAGGAGGTCTGGAAATACCTCAATCAGACTAATGTACATACATTAGTGAAGTGTATTTATTAAGCTATGCTTAAAGAAATAAAGATCAGGTTTTGGTAAGAATGGACAGCATGCTCAGAACATGGGACTGCAGTTTACATGCAAGCACTAAGACATCTCTGAATAACCTAGTGTAGGTACTGATCACAGCATGGCCAGAGCAAAGTGAATATCAGTACTGATTGGCTCTTTGCAACTTGCATTAAACCCTGTGTAATCACAGTTGATGGTCTCCACGACCAAATCAACAGCTCTGGGCCACTCAGTGCATGCACTGACTCACCTGGACATAAAGGACCATTCAGCATCTGGGAGGCCACTAATACACTAAGTATCATGCAGAGCACTGGTATACCTTCAACTTAATGCAAATTAGTAGTTTTAGCAGTTCAAGCAAAATAAAAAAAAGCCTCAGAGAAAGTAAATGACTTTCTCACAGGGACTAACTTCAGCTGGAAATGAAGCTGACTGGAGATTGCTCCCAGTTGCTCCCAGGGAAAGCCTCTTCTCACAACACTGTCCTTAGGCAAAGGAAGTTTTGTGATGGGTCTTCTAATGTCACTGTGACACTCACCATACTCTAGGCATCCTCTCAGCTCTTCTTGATACAAACCAATGAGAAGGAGTTTGAACAAAACACCAAAATTTAACCCAAACCTTTTCTGCACCACGCTGCCTGCCAGTGTGAGGATTCAGAGCCCTGGAAATGGACTCACCCCAAAGATAGCAATGCTTTCAGCCTGCAGACTTGAGAAGGAGTTAGAGAGAAAAAAGGTATAGCTGGGCAGGATGGAAGGCATGACCTCATTTCTTGATGGCAGATACCAAGGGATAGGAAAAGGCCGCCGGAAGATCCTTCAGTCTTCTTGTCTGGGCAGCCAAGGGAATGGTGCTTAAGGGAAGACATTTTGTCTTCTCTCCCCAGCTCCTCTCCCTCATGGATTCTAAAAAGAATAATTAGGGGTTTGTAAGAGTTTGGCTTGACCAGAATATTTATCTTCTTTCTCTTTCTGGTGGTTACTACCATTACATTATAAATGTACAATGTATAAATGTACCAATACATTATAAATGTACACTAGCAAGACAACCCTGTTACTAGTTATGATATCAGGGTCATTAACTGTAAGTTTTCCATATTTTTACACCTTGATTACTCCACATCATGCAGCTTCTTCAGTATAGAAAGACTCCTGTCTTTTAGTTATGTCATAAATTTTAAATACATATATAACTATATACACACACATCACCCTTTTTATTTTTTTTACATATGCCACACATTGATAAGTTTTATATATCTACTGTTGTACTTCAATCAAGCATCATGACAGGAAAAACAGTTTTGTTGGAGGTTTCAAAGTATGTTGTGGAAAATTAAGAAATAAGGTTCAACTCCCAAGCAGTGGGCTGGAATCTTGGGAGTGGCATTAACCAGTACCCCTGCTCAGAATCTCTCATAATGAGAGTATCCTCTTGCAGTTAAACATGTTAGATACTCATACTAGATTTGCAATAGGAAACCCAAATAAATAACAAGTATGGGGATTTGGAGTTACTTTTCAGTAGTTTTGTCCCCTTTTAAAATCTCTGCAGTTCATTCTATTAAGTCTCTATTGCCATTCCTAAGAATGTACCCTGTATTCACACTTTCAATGAAAACAAATTGTAATGGAATTTATAACTGAGCAAGGCTGCAGAATCACACTGTCCTTGAGGAGCTAAAACCTGCTCTGGCTATAGCCCTGTTAGAACAGGCCCATACACTCTGCCTGCCTCCTAAGCAGGCACCCAGAGAGATGCATGTGTGGGACTACGCTAGTCTCCAAAACTTCCTGAGGCTGTTTGCGAAACGCCCACGAATAAGCATCATTTGTGAAGGCCATTTCAGTGATTATTTAATGGTTCACTAGCTAACAGACTGATCCAATGAGGATTTCTCTTCTATATATGTAACAAAATCAGTCTTGTCTCAGTATGAGTTTCCTTCCTCTAAAAATATATTAACTGCCTTTCTCCACCTTCACACCTTCATCCCACTAAATTCAGATCACCAGAGATTATTCCTACTCAGATGTGCTTAACAATACTCCATTCACAATACTTCCATTAGTTTGTGTCTTAACAAAATGGTTGACATCATCAATATTATTTTCAATCAAATTAACAAAGAAAGAAATCGAGTCTTTCCACTACCTGTTCAGTGGATGACTACTGCATGTATGGTTTAATATTTATGTTCACCTGTGCTGTGCAGGTTTGTTGCCTCTTACATGTACTATTAGTGTTGGACTTGACAGTGTTAGGTTTCTAGTTGGACTAGATGGTCTTAAAGGTCTTTTCCAATCTAAATTAGTCTATGATTCTATTAACGATTAATTAGGTGTGCAAGATTTTGTTACTTCTTACACAAATCAGTAGAAACTTGAAACCTAAATCAATATGGAATTAAGAGAGAAATTATATTCCTACTTCATGGTCACACGGACTGGAAGGTACACAAAAAATGAGATTAACAACCTTAAAAACAAGAAGCTAGAGGTACAATAAGTAGTACAGATTTCAGACCAGTACCCAGTCCATCACCTCTGACTTGTAACACCTCTCCTAGCGCAGCACTCTAGAAACACAGCTGGTGGGAGGGAATCAGAGGAGTTCCCTACAAACATAATAAGGGAAAATTAACAGAGAAGGCAGCAAGGAACACAAACATATACCCTGTGGAAAGGAAGGAAAATCAAAAGTTTATTCTCACCACTGTGACTGTTACAAACCATAACCAAGGAACAAATCAAGGCAACATATCTTTGTAGTGTCACCAGCCTGCAAGAAGCATGAAAACTTAGATAACAGGTCTCACTTCACTCCTTGGTCATCTGTCACAACTCACCAGACACCACAGCACCACACGAAGCTAGCATGAAGGTTCTGAGAAGTTACTGAATTTAAACAGAGAATTAAAGTTCCTATTTTTCCATTCCTTGATTTCTTATGAAGACAAAGCAGTCTAACAATTCTACATTTATTTCAACCATGTATGGGGACTTGTTTTAGTATTTAAATAGCAAAAAAATAATTGTAACCAGCAATATACTGAGATGAAACTCTTGCATCACACTTCTCTCCTTGATCTCCCAGCTTAGCTCAGCCTGATGGCTTTTCTCCAGCATTAACTTTTTTCCCTTCTTTTTTTCTCATTCCCTTCATGTTCTCTGTGCACCAAACTATAAATTATTATTTTGAAATAGGCTGCATTACTTTTGCAAGACAGCTTCATCCAACAACTGTCCTCAAAATCACGAGGAACTCATTAAGAAATGCACTTCTCACCCAGAGCAAGCATACCATAGTCTGCCTCATTTGATGACTAATTAAAGTTTTCCAAGTGGGACATGCAAACTCTACACAGTTTCAGCAGGAGCAGAAAGTGGTTAAATCTCCTGAAATTTGACTTATTTGACTAAATGCCCTATTCATGCTTCAAGTATTTTAAATTTCTCTCTTTTTAGAAAGACAAAACACATAGGCCTTGGGAGTTTTTTATTTTATTTTTTACAATTTAGCTATATCACTTTTAGCTATCTGGTCTACACAAATATTTATATAGGGATCTTTATCTTCTTCCCGTCAAAAAGAAAATAGAAAAAAAAGTAAAAAGATGACTTGTCCCCGTGTACCAAGTCAGTTCTTACTTTCACTGTCAAGGGAACTTGCCTTGTCATACTATTTTTCAGCACACCCCTTTTGTTCTAAATTTTCAAGACCTGAATAAAAATGAGAAGCTATTATGCAGTACAGAATAAAAAGAGATTGCTCTGTAAATTTTCCTAGAAATTACAATGTTTTATGCAAATCAGCATGTTTTAGCCAACAGATTTGTTCTTCAACTTCAGCATACATAATTTGATTCCACATCAGCTTGTGAGACTTCTTCAGATTAATCTCCCATAATCTTTCAGCCACACCATTTTAGTGTACAATAAAATCAAAGTAAAGCTTCAGTGCAGTCTAAGCTGTCCCATGAGGTCATGGCTATCCTTGAAGAGCATAATCCAGATCTAATTTCAGAAGAAGCCAGGTAGAATTTACATTTCTGAATGTACATATGACAGATCTGTGTCTATTCAAGTAAAATCCCTCAGATTCTTCCAGCAGTGTTTTCCCCCAGTTCTGCTAAAGGATCCTTATCACCAAGGCACATATGCAATCCAAAGGAAAGTTTAGGGTTTGGGATTTTTTATTTGTTTCTTTTTGAAACACGTATTATGTATTCAAAGCATTGCACAGTTCTAATGTCTCAGCGGGAAGTGAAGTTTTCTCAATTCTTTTTTGTCTTCTAAACCTTTCTGGAACTTCTTAAGGAGAACACTTTCTCTGCTGGATTAAGGACTGATGCAGTTAGTGTCTCAAGAGTGCTCCCTGTTTGTATGCATTACTGTGAAAGATAACATCCCTTAAGAGGCATAGTTCAGGCTATGAAGCTGATGCTCTTTAAAGCAGACAGTATCATGCCTCTGATACACAGCTTGATTTCAGCTGCTTTTAGGAAGATCAGATTAAAAAAATAACACAGCAAACCACTAGCAAATCAACAACAAATACAACAGTGCCCATAGAACAGTTACCTACCACTGCTTTTCTCAGCTGTTACATTTCATAGAATTCCTACCATAAATATTCTTTCCTCCAGGCTCAGATATATCCTCCACTACTTCCTGCTCCACATCACAGCAGCTTTTGTTTCAGAGGAAAGTACTGGGTGAGGCAGTCAAACTTTTATCCTTGTTTGATTGTAAAGGTCTGAAACCTTTGAGTTTTCCATTCCTTAACTATATACTGATGAAGTGTTTTTACAAAGCCAAATTGAACTACAGTTCATAGACTATGGTAAATTTGATCTCCATTCTGTCACTGAACTCTCAAAAATTAATTTTCTTATCTCTAAACAACAGAAATATGAATTAAACAGATTGTGGAGCATTTATCTTAAGATATACCAGAGGTCTGAGCAATACTCTTTCTTCTTTTGCTACTAACACACACAAAGAAATCCGTTGACCCAGTTTTAGAACATACTTCCTTTTCTACCCACCAGTTGCAGCATTCCTTGGAGTTTTTAGTTGTCATTGTCATTGAAAAATGTTTTACAAAATTGTGGGGAAAAGTGCCTGTGCAAAATCTACAATGTATTGATCCAATAAATATATTTTTATCACACAAAAGTAAAAATTTTATCTGTCTTTATTCAGTTTTAATCAAGACTTTTTCAGGAGGCTGAATGAAGCTTCTTTCTGTAAAACTGTTTTGGCATCTTCTCTTTCACAAAAGTTTTACATCACAATACAGTAAAATACAGCTGAAAATGCTATATTTTATCAGGACTAGAAGTTCAAAGTTATGATTAGGCATAAATTTCCAGGGCATAGTCCAAGCAGGATGTCAAGTACCTTCATTAACACCTTCCAGTACAACACATAAAGATATACAAAAGGGGATGACAGCACAGCTGTGCAGGCACATGACTATTGCAAAGAGAAATTACTGCAGGTAAAAATACAGAACTCCAGACATTAAGACAAATTATACATGAAATACACACCCGCTACATTTTTGCATGTATGGATACATTTGTATATAATGTGCTTGAAAAACGTCTTTTCCCTAAAGCTTTCCATTAGATTTGCTGCCAGAGAGCTCCAGCATGTCTACACTGCAGCCAGCTGCTCACAGAGTAGCAGTTGCTCCAACACGGATGTTCCTCAGCCAGAAACGTATCTGGCTTTTGGTCTTTGTTTGCTGAATATATTTCAAATGTAAACCTTTTTTTTTTATTATTCATTTTTTTTATTATTATATACCTTACACATTTAGAGAATAGTTTCAGAGAGCTCTCTAAGACACCATTCTAGGACAGGTTCTCTTCCCATGGCATCCCACAGTTAGGACACAAAATGAGCCAGGTGAGGCAACATGCCTATCTTTCTGTCTCGCTGGTGGGAGCTGTGGAAGAATCAGCAGGATCAATCTGCAGCGGTCACAGACCACATGCTCTTAGGTGCAGAGATCACAGACCAATATCTCTAAGGCAGGAAGGTACTTCTTGATCATNATTCAGTATCATACCTTACACATTTAGAGAATAGTTTCAGAGAGCTCTCTAAGACACCATTCTAAGACAGGCTCTCTTCCCACGGCATCCCACTGTTAGGACACAAAATGAGCCAGGTGAGGCAACATGCCTATCTTTCTGTCTCGCTGGTGGGAGCTGTGGAAGAATCAGCAGGATCAATCTGCAGCGGTCACAGACCACATGCTCTTAGGTGCAGAGATCACAGACCAATATCTCTAAGGCAGGAAGGTACTTCTTGATCATCTAGACCAACCTCCTGCTCAAAGCATCATCAGCTGCAGCAAGATACTTAGAACTGTGCGTCAGGTTTTGAGTATCTTCAAGGATCATCTCAGCCTCCCTGGGAGAACTGTTCCAGCACTGACCACATTTACAGTAAAAAAGGTTTTTCTTATGTTTCAGTGGAAATTCAGTGGATTTCCTGTATTTAAAATTGTGCCTGTTGTTTCTTGTCCTGTCACAAGTAGGTATTTATACACATTGATGAGATCCCCAGTCCTCGAGTCTTCTGTGCTCCAGGCTGAACTGTCCTAGCTCTCTCAGCCTCTCCTCATATCAAATGCTCCAGTCCTCTCAACATCTTTGTAGCCCTTTGCAGGACTCCCAGCATCTTCTACAAGCTGCTTGTTCAGTCATGCGGGCCTCCTGCCACCTTTGCTTAATTTCCTGCTTGTCAGAATAAACCACTCTTAGGTTCAGAGGTGATCCTGGAAAAATCAATCAGCTCTCCTGGACTGTATCACATGGGTTATTAGTGCCAGTACTAGTCCAGATACATCTGCTCCCCTGATCAAATTGCATAGAACACTGGTAGCAAGGACTGGACTGCTGTAGATGCTCTGTTAGGAAGAGGTATCAAACTAAAGGTCCAGCCCACTGGAGCCATCACCACATTGTCAGAAAAAAGTCATTGACCTTTAGGTATCCTGAGCTATTCTGAGAAAACTGATAGTAAAGCTGATGTGAAACATTACACAGATATAATGAAATTCACACAACAGGGTACATTTGAAGCCCAGATAACCTAAAACAAATCATGTATGATGTGAGGCTATCCATTATTGACATAAGAGCCATAATTTCTGAATTGTTTGACATATCCCTGCACCTGAACTGTTCATTTTCACACTGTACACAGCACTAGTTGGACCAATGGCTAGGTTTACTCTAAAGACTCCTTGTCAGACAAGAAGCCTCTTTATCCCCATATCCTCTCAGAAGCAGATACTGAAAGAATGTGAGAATATTCTGCACATGTCCTGATTCTTCCTGAAGATCTTCCCACTTCCTGTAGTCAGTACCCCAGGAGTTTCCTGTAACCATGTTTTGTGAGAAGCAACAAATAATCACTTGCCTTCTCCATCCCTTTATTTTTCCACACATTTTTCTCATTTCTTCCTTAGTCTCTCTACAAACTGAAGTTCTAATCCAGTTAGTGTCCTCTCAAGAAGCAGCCATTCCATGTGCTACATCATTCCAGTTTCCCTTTTCTGGTGCACTCCCCCAGCTCAGCTACTCTCTTTTTAGATAAGGTAATATTCAACATACGGGGGCAGCATGTGCTTATACAGTGGTAAAAAGATGTTTCCTCTTGAGTTCTCATCTTCCCTCTTAATTAATTTCTCACAGCTTATTTCCTTTTCTGACCACTGGAAGTCACAGAGCTGGCGTTTTAAGAAAGCTTTTTTGTATAATTCCTAGTAATTAGAGCCCATAACTGTCTAGGTACACTGTGGATGTTTTCCCTCATGCTGGGAGGGATGCCAACATAAAAATGATGGCAACATGATTCAAAAATGCCAGATTACTTGGCATTTAGTGACGTGGGTCTCCATCAGGCAACCAGAACTTCTCAACTTTGCCCATGATGTGCTGATTCTGACTGATTATATTTGTCTGTTCTTATAAAAATACAACAAGAGGTGTTTTGACGTTCTTGTAGCTGCATGCTTGCTTGTCACTAGCACCGAGGAACTTGCTGTCCATACTCATCAATCTCCAGATGACAACCACCTCTTTACTGTGGTCTCTGCTAACGGGGGAAGACCACCAAGGGTTGGGATGCTCTGGTTCACCATGGAAATCACTCAGTATAGCTGAACTGGAATTATGGGGATTGAGACTTAGCTAAAATCAGTGTGAGATGGCCTGTGCCCATTACAGTGTGGGACATTTTTCAGCCAGCTGTAAGGACCCAGACTGTGGACTCACTTGTATCTTTTCACAGACTATAAGTCACTGGAAAGCTAGAGCTGAATTAAATGGAAGGACATAAATATTATTCCTCTGATGCTGCAGCAGCAATTTATTTCCCAAATTTTTCCATACATCTTATGTCCAGGGTATATATATCATGATCACCCTTTTTTTAATATATTCAGTATTTTCTAGAGCTCAGCAGACCTTCATTAATATCATACCAAGCCATCTTGCCTGATGGATTCCCCAGGTACCTGTCCTCTTTAATCAAGTATTTTCAGAAAGAGGCTCTGGGAATAAAAGTTTCGCTTTGTCATAGGAAACATTTCAAAACCAGAGATACACCTGCACCCTCACAGACATAAATGCATATATACATGCACATAACTACAGTGCTGTATATACATAACTATATGGCAATTGCTAAAAATGCACCCTTATCTGCACAGTTTTTTGAAAGTGCCTTACAGGATGTAATTCTAAATGATCTGAACATGAAGGAAATAACTCCAAGATTTCTTTCATTTTTCTCCTCCTCTTCTCCAATGAATTAATGAAGGTATTTTTCTCTCTTCAGCCAAAAAGGATTTCATGGACTGCTGTTTATTTGAAAATCTTGCAAGAAAAGACCAGCAAGAATTTTCCCTCTAGAGCTATCACAAGAAAAATTATTTTCACATGGGGAATTTCATGTTTTTGTGAGCTCATAAAAAACTACAATATTTAATCCTGTACTTCATAACATTTATTCTTGCTTTAATTTTTTCCCTAAGTTTAAAATACTGGTTTTGACATTTTGCCTCAAGAATGTGTTGCTTAGTCTGCCAAGTGGGAACCAGCATGAGCTCAGGCCTCATTGAGGAAGCGAAATTTTATTGTGCTTCTCCCACCTTTAAAAAATTCTGTGTTGTAAAACATGGCATTATTGCATATTCCAAATTCCATATGTACCCAGCAAGCTCATCTAAGACAATGCAGATCAGGTAGGCTTTTAAGCACAAACTACTCCTGAAGCAATATCTAACAGGTCTGCACAGCTGGAATAGGTTTAAGCCCTGGCTCTAAAATGTTTTGGAGAGGTTTTTTCTCACCATATGGGCTTTAAGAACACAAATTCTCTGGAGTTGAAGTAAACTTCCAATACTAGAACCCTGAAACTTCAGCAAAGAGCCTGAAAGCTAACAGCAGAAGTTGTCATCCACAGTGAAAGGAGTTCTGTGGGATTCATTTGGGATCACAGAATCACAGAATATGCTGAGTTGGAAAGGACCCTCAAGGATCACCCAGTCCATCTGCTGGCCCTGCACAGGACCATCCCAAGAGTCACACCATGTGCCTGAGAGTATTATCCAAATGCTTCTTGAACTCTGTCAGGCTTGGTGTTGCGACCACTGCCCTGGGGAGCCTGTTCCAGCATCCAGCATTCAACCACCCTCGGGGGGAAGAACCTCTTTCTAATGTCCAACCTAAACCTCCCCTGACACAACTTCAGGCCATTCCCTCAGATTCTGTTGCTGCTCACCACAGGGTCACCATCAGTGTTTGCCCCTCCTGTTCCCCTCACAAGGAAGTTGTAACTGCAATGAGGTCTCCCCTCAGCCTTCTCTTCTCTGGGCTGAACAGATGAAGTGACCTCAGCCATTCCTCATACAGCTTCCCCTCAAGGCCCTTCACCATCTTTATTGCCCTCCTTTGGACACTCTCTAATAGCTGAATATCTTTCTTATATTGCAGTGCCCAAAACTGCACACAATACTCAGGGTGAGGCCCCACCAGTGCAGAGCAGAGCAGGACAACCCCCTCCCTCGACCAGCTGGTGATGCTTTGCCTGATGCCCCCCAGGACACTGTTGGCCTTCCTCACTGCCAGGGCACTGCTGACTCATAGTCAAATTGTCATCGACCANCTTCCCAGCATCTTGTTCCCCAGTCTGTACCTACATCCAGGGTTGACCCATCCCAGGTGCAGAATACGGCACTTTTCCTTGTTGAATTTCATATGGTTGCCCAACCCTCTAATTTGTCTAAGTCTCTCTGCAGGGCCTCCCTGCCTCCAAGGGAGTCAACAGCTCTTCCAAGTTTTGTGTCATCTGCAGACTTGCTTAGTATCCCTTCCAGTCCTGTGACAAACCATTTATGAAGATGTCGAAGAGCACAGGGCCTAAGATGGAGCCCTGTGGAACCTCAGTAGTGACAGGTTGCCAGTCTGATGTTATCCCACTCATTATATATCTTCCCATATCCATGAGATGTGAACTGTATGTTCATAACAGAGTTTGTGGTCATTGCTTTGTGGTTTGCATGGAGTTGGTTGTCTGCAGCCAGAGCCCTAAAATCTACACCTTGAATGCTTTCTTCAGACAAATACCTCTCATATTTACACTATATCCCTGAGCACTCTGCATCACTTACTGTCTTTCATAATATATTTGTTTACTATTTAGTAAACACTGCTTTGCTGTAAAAACAATTGATTGTTTTGTGGCTCCTGTAGTAAAAACAGCTCTTTTTAAGCTTAGGAGATTTCACAGTGTGACTACTCAACCTGTATTAACATTGCTGAGAGCCTCTTGTTTTTGCCCAAGGTAAAAAAACACCCCTTCATTAATAAATATTACGCTGTCCCTGAACACATCCCACTATAAAATACAAAGCTGTTAAAATCTGGAATCTGTAAGACTGCAGACCCTTATTTCTCTCTCCTCTTGCATGCATTCACTTGTCCTTCCCAGCAATGGTAGGGCTCCTTTTCTCCTAGGAAAAATGTTAGTCTTCTAGCCTAGAGCTAGAACATTTCAGATCTGAAGAATCTGTCTTACAGATCTATAAACAGTTTTCAAGACTTTCAGTTTGGATGCCCAGTGCTCCTACTCTACCTCTGGTAAAATAAACACCCCAGGTGCCCATGAACCTCCCATGGTCCATCCACCTCCCTTGGCACCATGGCCAAAGTGCCCTATGGGAGATAAAATACCATTGGTTACTTCCACCTCAGGAGGTGACAGCAGAGTGCTATAACCATCTGGAAATACAGGTTTTAGCCAGTGCTGATTTTGACAGAGCATTTTTATGGGCAAACTTGAGCCCTGCTGCCTCACTGAGGTGAGTAACTTTGTTAACTCACCCTAAGCAGCAAATACCTGAGAAAAACCTTAAGTGGTAAATCTAGAGCCTACAGCTGGACAGTGATGATCTGGAACATCTGGAAGGGCTGTGCTAAGGAGAACACTGGGAACAGAAAACATCCAAGCCAGCTTACAAGAAAAGTGCATTCACAGTGCCAGCCCTCCAAAAGTACAGAGTTAATGGGAAGCTGTTATATGCTGCCTCTATCTCTTTTCTGGCAGTCCCTCAACTTCTAATTAAGAATGATGCAAGTGTGATTAGAATATTTAGCAAAATCTGAATAGTTTATGGTTTCTACTAAGTTACTTCCCACGAATCCAAAGAGCTCATAAGATCATTCTGAATAATAAAATAAGTTGTTCTTATAGAGAAAAGGTATCATTATCTAATATTCATCATGACAGAATATAGTCATCTTACAGTTTCTGCTGCAGTATCCAAGATATTATCTAACATCCATTACCAGCTATGTCTTGAACTGACAGAAAAGAAATTCAGACAGGTGAGATGTTCTACAGAGACACCATTTTCAAACAAGCAAATGGGAAAAAAGACATTGACTGCTATAAATGTAATAAACTCCTACTGACGTCTCAAACTCATTACAGCTCACTAACAAGTACAAAGGCTGATTATTATGATAAAAGAAATAGAGAAATAGCTTCCTTTCCTTCATAGGAAAGGAAGTGTGACAGCTACTCCTCATTGCGCTGATCCACCTGACTGTTACTCTTGGATTCTGCCCAACATGTTTCCCATTCTCTTTGTTAATGCTACATTCATGAAACAACCCCTTTCCCCCCCTACTTAGTGCCATGAGGCTTTGAACACAACCTAAGATATACAGGATGCAATTTGAGAGCTATATTTGCTATTTCTAGGGAAGCAATTTAACTGATTATTTCTTTTTTCAAGTCCAAAAAGTTAAAATGATGCAACACAGTCGATATGCCAGTTCCTCCCCCTGGCTTAGCGATAATAAGATGCCAATGAGATGAAATTTAGCATCATGCAACCAGGCTACTGGGTACCAAACAGGTATTAAAAGATTTAATCCCAATGAAAACTGCACAGAAATATAAAATCCACAAGGTATGTAATCAGTGGTAGAACAGCTAGATTATTCTATTTAATCATCCCCTCAACACAAACTAGCACTACCCAAACCTGCATGGCTTGTTTACCTTATGGAGAAAAAAAGCTATTTTGGAATAATAATGGTTCAAATCTGTTCAGATAAAACAGACAGGATCCTGATGTAAAAATATGTATTTGGAAAACACTTTTTTTTATTTGTGACTATTCCCATGTTTTGTCCCTTGTACATCATGAGGATTTAGTCTCGCCTGAAATTTTCATAGACCTTGCTTATTCACAATGTTAAAAAGACAAAGTCCAATCTGGCAGAATGAAAGAGAGGATGAGCTTTCCCTGTAGCCTGGGAGGAGCTGAGTCAATTCCTCTCAGCCCATAGGTGAACTTCAGTATTCGTGCTGGCAAAGCAGCAGCAAAGCTGAGCCCTTCCTCCCTTCTGTCCTTCCTACTCCAAAATGCTTCTACTGCCACTATAAAGGTCAATTTGCCAGCGATGCCAAGATGCCTGAGGAGCAAACAGGGCAGATGTCCCATGCATGCTGAGTGCATTTATTCAGACGAAGTCTTTCTGAATCTGTTTTTTAAATTATTGAATGACGGAGTGAAATAAGTGAAAAAGGGACATCAAGACACTGCTGCTGTCAGACTTCATTTAATATTTGCTTTCCACAAGGCCAAATATATAGCTTGATGTTACATAATGCTACTATAAATCAATTGATAATTTGATACAGAAATTATTATTTTTTCATTTAAGGATTAATTTTCCTTACTTTGATCCCATTTTGATGGTGAGATGTGCAGCAGGTCCTTCTTAATCTCAAGACAGAGCCATACCAGAAAAAAACTTTGTAGACTGAGAAGATTTTTTGGTAGCATTTTTCTAAACCAGATTATATGAAGTCAAGGACGTAATATATGAATGGCAGTGCATCTCAGAGCAGTTTCAACTGAAACATTAGCCTTTTAGCTTTCTCCACTGAGTTTAAGAAAAAGAACAGGATACTTGAAAACCAATCACAAAAGCAAGAGTACTGGAGTAATTTGAAGCACTTCACCCCCTTAAATTTATTGCAATTAAGTATGTCCACATGGTTTCGTTGACACCGAATCTGGCAACACATGGTTCAGAGGAAACACGGGACTGAATTCTTGAAGTAGGTGTGTGAATCTTCACTAGTCTGCATTTTCTTTCATGGAAAACTAGCACAGTAAAGAAGAGCCTTTTGTAGCTGCCCTTTTCTGTTTTCAAACACCACATAAGTGGCACACACAAACCAGTTTGTGTGACACCACCTGGCCAGTGGTGCCCCAACAGTCCTGCTGGTGACCTGGCAACTTGCACCAGCCCAAGGAGGTCTCTGCCAGCTCCAGCCTCAGCAGCAGCAGCTGCCTTAGGAGGAGACCCAGATGCTGAGGGCTTGGAGATGTGGAAGGGTTGGGAGGTCAAAGGCAGACCTCTATGGCACCTGTCCTGCATACAGTCTTCTGGCACGGTTTCCCAGACAGTCCTACTAACTGCTGCCAGTCCCATGTGGAAAGAAGCAATTCTTTCAAAACTTCAAATATTTCTTCACTCAAGAAATGACTGGATGTGGCACTTAGTGCCATGATCTATTTCAAGTGGTGTGATCAGTCAAAGAATGGACTTGATGATTTCAGAGGTCTTTTCCAACCTAAATGATTCTATGATCCTGTGAAAAGGCTGTCGGCAGTGCACAAAAATCAGCACCCAACAGCCAAGGGAGTGCTGGACTGTCAGTGCCACCACAACCCCAAATGCCCTAAAGCAGGGATATTCCATCACTGCTTCCAACAGCCATCACTAAGGGCAGGAAGCTATAAAAATGTTGGATCTGTTTGGCCATGGAATCAGGTTTTGCATATCTCAATGAACTAAAGAGAAAAAATGCTACAGGCAGTGTAAAAGAAAGGCCTCAGCCCCACAAAGCTTCACATGGTGTGCCCACAGTGCAATTTAAAGGTCTGAGGTAAAAAGACATTTAAAGAATCCCTTTCCCCATTAATTCAAGCCTTTTCCACACTGTTTGCAATTAAGGGATAATGTATTTAATTACTAATTGCACCAATAAGTCTTGACTTCCAAAAAGTCAAAGGAAACTTGTTTTTCCTGAATTTCACTCCTGTAACTGGCAAGCTCAAGCCACTGTGTAGGCTGAAATAGCAGAAGCAGTGGGTTTATCTATTAGAGTCTATATTCTTCTTCAATGCCAAGCTGCTTTGATGACGATGATCCTGGCTGAATTTCTGGTCCCTTGCTTCACAGTAGTTCTATATAGCAAAAAAATAAAAACAGAACAAACTTTGCAGAACAAGCATTTCTTTTATGAAAATACCACCCTATCTTAAAAAACAAAACAAAACAAAACAAAAAAAAAAACAAACAGTACAGAGAAAAACATTCATGCTAAGGAAAAGGGGAAAAAATGTTCAATCTTTTAAATACAAGAATAAGTGGCCAAATTCTAGGTCTGTAAATTGTTTTGAAAATATGTGATGTGGTTCAAGTTTGGCTATAGTACAAGAAGCTAGTCACTCTTGAGGAGACATAACAACAATTTTGCAGTGACCAATGTGATTCAAGTCTTCTATGTGAGCTGCAAGCCTTACAAAAAAGCCTCACTGTGATTCTGAGCTGCTGTTATTATTAGGCAACAGCATATGTAAGCATCCCTGACACATACAGCTTGTCAACACATTTCAATCTCAGGAGGAGTCTAAATAAAATGTTTGCCTAGCATGTTCAAAAATGATCTCAAGAGGCAAGAAGGAAAGGGCAGGGCAAGATTACAGCATACAAACTGCAGAGATCTTGGATTTTGAATCACCCAAAGCAGTAAGAATAAGCAGTGCCTTGCTTAATCTTTTATTTCCTTTCCATAATGAGCCTGCCTCTATGAATGCAATTTTCTTGCCTCTCAGGTTTTATCTGCCACTTTATAAAGCAAATACAGCTTTGAATTTGACAGTTTTCTTGTTGTTAGTCTTTGTTTTGAAACTAATTCTCCTGTTGATCTAAAAAGTCAGAGACTGCCAGCCCCATTCTGCCCTATACAGTCTTGTTCATCCAGGGCAAAGACTTGCTTTAATTCCTTGGTTTTTTGATGCTTTACCTCTCACCCCACAAACTACTAAACCCTACCATGTTTGCATTTCTCCCTTAACTTTAAAAAGAGAAACCAAAACTAACAGTGCTGCAGGACAGTAACACTGAATCCTATTAACTGTCTGGTCTACACCTGATCAGAATTTTTTCAGACAAAACTTCAACTGCGAAAAATTTTGCAGGACAGTGACAGCCTGTAACAAATTCTACCAGTCACAGCAGCATCATAAACACCCACAGAAAAATTGCTTGCTTCTTCTATCAAACAGCTCTGAGGGAGGACACATTTTGGGAGTTGTCACTTCTTAAAGCCTGCAGCATATGAACAGTGTTAGCTAGGTTTGTAACATCTTGTTGGAACAGCTATATTTAATAAGAACAGTCCCTCTGAATCTGACAGAGGAGCCGTCTACCCCACATCCAGGCTCCCACAGCAACGAACAGCAGATGCCTCTGATACAGAACAAGAACTGGGCAAGTATGCCAGGATACCTCCCCCAGTGCAACTTCCCTGCTTCAAACAGCCTGGAGTCTGGGCACATCCTCAAACAAAAATATGATCTACTGCTTAGCAGGCAAAGGATTTTTCGTCTTTTACTATTTCTGTTTTGGCACAGACGAACTTTTGGGAATAAAGCCTTCTGTAACAGTGATTTTCACTGTTGGCCAGATGCTGTGTAAGGAACGACCTCTTTTGGTTCATTTGCAGTCTTCACAGACCAGTTCAAGACTGCTCATTCTTGTAATATAAAAAGTCATAATGACAAGCATTACCCTTTCACCACACCACTGCATTGTTCAAATCATATGGCATGCAGCATTTCAGGACACGAGCATTTTTTTCTGTTAGTCTTCAATTTCAGTTAATTTTCAGTTGAAGATTCCTATATTTTCATTAAAATGGCAAACCCAAAATATGCAGTTTCCAACTTCATCAAATTAAGGAATAGTTTCATTTTAATCAAATCTTTCCTTTTTTTCCTTTTTTCTTTTTTTTTTTTTCTTCTTTTTTCCCCCCGAGGAAGGAGATGAAGATATTTATAATACTTACTGGGAGAAAAATCTTTTTACTTTACAAAGACACTTCTCTATTTATGCCTAGAAGTCAGGCATTCAAGAATTATCTAAATCTAAGTATTTTAGCCCTGATGACTGGCCACCTAGTTTCAAGTAGCTTTGCGTGGGTGTATACACCATATACTTATTGCCATAAGAAAGCATGGCAAAGAACACTGGAGACATTCCAATACTTACAGATGCAACTGTCTTCCTTTAAATTAGGAAGTTAAGATGAAAGCTAAAACACAAAGTACAAAATCTTATTAAAATTATCACATAATGAGACTAATCAAAGCTTAATCATGACTTGGTTAAATTCACTCATAATCATTATAACTGTGAAGCTTGTCACTAGAGTGGTCCAAGTCTGGGATTTTCTCCTGACTACAGTAAAACAGTTAAAAAGCACTCCATAGCAAACCCAATTGAGAGAAAAAAGATTTCCAGCAGTATAGGAGGGGTGTTCAGAGGGGAATAAATACTGCTTACAGTCTTTATACATAAGGGGTATTTTGAGTGGTACTATCTGTTCCCTCTCTTTCTTCCACACAATGTAAGTGTTCTCACGATGAGCGGTGCTACCAAAGTTAGCAAGGGAGATCCAAACAAACTTATGCATTACCTGACAAGATCCTCAGTCCAGCACGTCTGTCTATCTGCTCCTGGTATATTTTCACAGTTGGATGAAGATGATCTAAACCCACATTCTCACCAGAAGAGGTAGAGCTGCCCCCAGCCACTTGCTCATACCCTTTGCCAGCAGTTGGGCTCACATAAGCATCTGGCCATCCAGATTCACGGGCTGAGGCCCATTTGAAAATTAACCCTGAAAATTAAGGTTGCTGGCTGACTGAAAACAGTTCTCTGCACAGCTGTCCCTAAGTCAGTGCTGGCACGGGGAAAGGAGCAGAAACAGATAGGCAGACAAAGGGCAGCAGTGGCTGGTTCAGAGGTGTCACAGACTTAGATGAATTTAACATGTCAGCAAACTGCACCCTGAAATCAACCTATCTCCACATTTTTCATGAGCCCTAGGCTCCCAGGCATGTCAGTTTGTCTATATTTGTCTATCAGAAGACTATCAGTTAGTCATCAACTCATTAACTAATTATTACTGGCTTCCACCCCAAAATCTCTTGAGCTTCTACCTGAAAAATCAGGGTTCCTTCTGGTTAGAAGATTATTTTTTTAAAAGCCTAAATGTACAGAGGGAACACAAATAGCAGAAGTTGGAAAAAAAACTGTGGTTTGAATCACAGATACTTCAACCACCTGGCTCCACGACCGCAGTGAATTCCCACAGAATCTCACAAGAAAGACGCAATTACAACATACATAAAATGAGGGTCAGTCCTTGTGGGACAACTAAACCACAGCTTATCTACAAAACTGTTTCTCTCAAAGGTCTTTCTCAGTGCTCAGTGCTGGAAGTGGGATGAAGTTCATTCCAAGGAAGGAAAGGTCCAAGAACAAGACACTATAGAAATGTAGGCACTTTGTAAGTCCCGTGTAAGCGTAATTTTGGAGGTCAGGTGACAATAAGTATTGTGTTAGTCCTTATGTGAGTGAAATAGATAAAGAATATGAAACCAAAATTTAAGATTATATTTTGGTCATGTTTCAGGGTTTTAAGATATCCACGTGATGAGGTCCACAACATATGCATACAATTCAAACAAATATGCAGACAATTCAAACAAAAAGCCAGATGAAAAAATATACTTTCTGATTTCAGAAAATAAAAATAATCAGAGAACAGTTATCAAAGTTTGAGCTATTTTTCCCATTTGAAAATAGGACAAAGCAAGAGTTGATGAGTGAGTTGTAAAAATCAATGATTCAGGCTTAACATGCCTCAGAGGAGGTAAACCTGAATTTAAAACAGTTTTGTAAAACACGGCATGAAGTTGCCAGCCACCCAGTAAAGGCAGGTTTGCCTCTTATTTGATTACTGGCATGAAACTCAGCAAATCCCAACTCTCTGATGAATCACTAAGAGTGGGTTAAGATAGCCACCACTCTATATTTTTTGTTTCTTCAAAGTTGTGAGTTATGGTCCAATAAGCAAAATTTTTCTTGAGTCATCAAGTAGTCAGCTATCAGCTTTAGATTTATTCTCATTTACTAAAAATCATTAAGTGTCACCATCCATTAAGCCAAACAATTTAGTTCATTTTCCTAAGGTAAACAAGAAATCTGACTTGTTTGAACAATGGAAAATGGTAATATTTTACTTGTGGTAAAAAATAAAGAAACCTTGATCCTTTTTGAGTATCACATTCTCTCAGATTCTAAGTAAGCAGTATATCACCAAGACATCTGAATATCAGAATCTGTATCTGAAGGGATCCATTTTCTTGATGATATGATCTACAGTCATTTATTACCACAGCTTGTAATCTATACCTGTTTGTCCATGCCATTCACAGAAATACACAGTGGACCAAGAGCATCTATATCAACTTAGCTCTACAGGGGGTTTTTGATATCTGTCAATATCTTATATGGTAATGGTATTTCCAGACAACTAAATCCTAGGCAGAAGCTATCACTAGGCCCTTGTTGGGAGGGAGAGAAGATATTAAACATGCATCAAACTAGCTGCCATACAAACCTAAAATGCAAGAAAAAAATGTATAAATAGATTTACAGAAAAAGTCAGTGGCGGAAAAAAAAAAAACCTAAACAACCAAACCCCAATGGTTTGAGGCTAATAGCAACCACAGTTTCCCAAGGTACATTCACAGGCAGTAACAACAGCCTTCTGAGCTGACAGAATCTGCTCTCTGACCTTCCACAGTTTAAAATGCAAGTAGGTACTTCAGAGTGAATCAAGGCAAAGAGAGCAGAAACAATTTGCAAAAATGAATAAAACAGGCTGTAGCTAATCACTACAGGTTAATCACTGTTAATCACTATTACCCTTTAGTCAGAAAAGTGAGTAACTAGTCCTTTTGATCCTGATTGATTTTTACAAGATTGTACCTGAACATATCATTTGACACAAGAAGCAAGGAACCAATCTGGGTCCCAGTTTGTCTAGAAGATGCAACTTCACCTTCATGCAAATGCATGTCAATGGCAATCAGGTATCTTCAGCACCTTTCTGGACTGGGAACTCTATTGCAGGAAGTACCTCTCTCCCCCATTTCTTCATTCACTCAATTTACTTTGTGAGTGTTTTGTCAGAGCAAAGCCTTGGTAGGAAACATTCTGCCTCACAGACGATAAGCACTTTGCAGATACTGTCATTTTTGCACTAGACTACTCCATCACTGTTCATTGAAAGAAAGGACTCTTTTCAGAAGAGTTACAAGTGAGGAAAATATCCCACTTGGAGATATTCAAAAGCCATCTAAACATGGTCCTGTGGGCAACTGTCTGCAAGTGGCCCTGCTTAAATGGAACCAGATGATCTCCAGAGGTCATCTCCCTCCTAACCTCAACCCCTTCATGATTCTGTGATGTGTAACCTCCTCTCAGGTACCTGGTCAGGGAGCTCTAGTTCTGAATTATAGAAGAAGGCTCCCAGTACAGAACTGACTTTGAAACAGCAGTCAGAGTATTTGAGGGATACACGTAAAATACACAGCAAGGAAATTGGGTCTTCAGGCCGTCTTTCTCAGGGCCTAAATACCTGTATCAGTTTGGAATTCACAATCACAACAGATCGTTTCAAAAGCAGAGCAAGAGCCATTTAAGATGTTTCCTGCGAGAGCAACAGCCCCCACTCTTTGTATGGTAATATCACTGCCTGAGCATCTTGGCTGCACTGCAGACAAGACTTCTGCACACCTGGCATCAAAGAGGATTCAAATCCACACACCTATGCTCCTAAAGCTAATGGGGTTTTGCAGATGTTTACAGGGAGGAAGACTTTTAGCCTTCCAGAAGCCACGTTATTGGACCAGAACTGTGCTTGTTCTCATGAGTGAAAAAAACCAGCAATGTTTTTGCAGAGATGGCAAGAGCCATTCCCACTTCAGCATCATTAGACCAAGATGTTGGGAAGAAAATCGATGGCTGGTTCATGCCGGGTGTCTCATTTCCCAAAGAAGAATTTCATAACCACCAACCAACTCCACATTCATGGGGACAGGATACCACTACCCCTCTTTTACCCCTTTGTTTGGGCAGGAGTGTCTACGAGCACTATTTCCAGCAGACCTTTTACATACCAACTGCTGCCCTGCAGACATAAAGACTGACAGGTATGATGGAAATTCTACAGCCTCATACTCATCATTTGGGTCCTGAAGGAGGTTTGGAAGCATCTGGAAATTACTCTTTAGGACTTTGGCACCTAATTTTGCTAAATCTTATGCGGCTAAGCCTCTTTGTATTTCTCTGGGATATGACTGCGGGTAGGGACACACGAATTAAAAAAGACAAGAATGAGAAAAGACTATTATTAAACAAGCAATAGTAATATAGAAGAATATGAATTATGCAATACTTCATAGTTTATTAACTCAATTTCTTTGACAATCTGCAATGACAAATTATAAGGAAAGATAAAACAGACAAGACTGTTAGTGCCATTTGGGGGACAAAAGTCTGAACAATTGAACAAGATTTGTTGTGCCTTTGGAGAAACAAAGATTCCTGCATGCCAGTGTTCAAATTCAGTGACTGAAACAGGTTAATCTACTAAAAAGAGGTATGTAGAATAATGGATATTAAATAATGGCATATCTTCACAATTTAAAAACTCTAGATTTAAAATTCACTTAATTGCAAGCAGAATACAATCTCCCCAATGTATCAAATATTAAGGTTTTCACTAACAGTATAACTTTAATCTTGACTCCATAAAATGTTCTTTCTTTTTCTTAGCAATGGCCATAAAGAAACATTGGGTTTCTTTAGGTACCAAGATCAATTTTTGAGGATGGTAATACAAAGATTCTTCTCTAGAAGCAACTGTAACATTTACCAAACACACCCACAGATCTTTATTCCCAGTCGGGAAGATTATGACTATATAGTTTGGGCTGCTATAAAGCACCAATGACAGACAAAACAATTTCTGCTTCAAACCTCATAAATTCCTGTTGAGACACTTCCTCACTTTCCAAGGACTGTCTAGATTTACAGTTTTTACATTGTATTTCTATGCTCTTGTGTGACACAATGGCTATTAAATATGTATCTCTCCCTGTTAAATATGCATCCCGTGTGCATAAGGTGTGTTTGGGTGTACACATATACGGGTTTCAACAACTGCTATAAATGAAGAAATCTTACATCTTTGAGAAGAATCAATTGGATGTGTAATACCATTAAGGAATCTGTGGATCCTAATACCTGAAAGGACACAAAAAATTTTATCTTCCCTAGAAAAATAGCTGCAAAATCAGTCTTTCCATCACTATGGCAGGAACGTACACTGAAACCAGCTATAATATTGTCACAGAGTAGAACAGTTGTGAGCTTATGGCACTCTCTCTAAGCAATATCCTTTGGACCATGAGCTGCATTGAACCTCCAAGCTTTCCAAAACTGAAGGGGAGATCAGTCTTTATAAGCGAGTATGCTGGGTTAGCTTTGACTAACAGCCAAATGCCCCCCAAACTGCTCGTTCTCTCAGTGAGATGTTCACACATCCCATCTCATTCACGTCCCCACAACTGAATTTATTTAACAGGGGCATAAAAAGGAAGACCAGAATTGAGAAAGCTTCTGGTCTGAGATAAAAACAGGGATATTGCTTACTGTTACAGACACAACTTGGTGAAAATTAATTTATTGCCTACTGATTAGGGTAGCAGGAAACCAAAAAGATAAATATTGATACAACACCTTTCATCCTTCCTTTCCCACACCCAACCATCTTCCTTCTCCCCTGCCTCTTCTACCGACACCAGGAGGTATGGGGTAGATGAGGATGGGGGATTATGGTCAGTACACAGCCGTTCCTCTCTGCCACTCTCTCTTCCTGATATCCTTCCTCTGTTCTGGCATAGGCTTTCCATGAGCTACAGTCCTTGTCAGGGAAGTCTGCACTGGCATGGGATTCTCCCAGGTCTGTAGTATCTGCTCTGGCACCTGGAGCACCTCCTCCTCCAACATTTTTGTTGAATCCAATTGTTTCTTACTCTATTTTTCCCTCCCTTCTGCCCATCCAGTAGTTTCTACCCTTTCTTGAGTATGTTTTCCCAGAGGCACCACCAATTTGGCTGATGGGTTCACCTGTGTCCTGCTGTGGGTCCACTGGAGCCGGTCAAGTTCTGCATGGGGCAAACCTTGGCCTCTTCTCACAGAGGTCACCCCTGCTGCCAACACCTTGACGTGGTCACCCAATACAACAAGGGGCAGAGAGAGGGAGCATCACACTACCAGTTTCTGCACCAGCTGCCTGGTGTCAACACCCGCTTTTTGCGTATTTTGGTACGTACCAGATTGAGCATTCATTTCTGAAACCTGCCACTTGTGAGACAGAGAACATCCTTGCTGGTTTGAAAAACCTGCCATGCAAACTGAGAGAAATCTAGAAATCTCTGCATACAACAGGAACATAGAAATGAGCTGGTGAATCTGCTGTGTCAGAAAGGAAAGGAAATGTCTTTTTAAAAATGGCAAACTTATCGGCACTTCAATAGAGAACATGCAAGGATTTAATTTTCATACATTTAAATGGTTGTGTAAATTATTTTTATCACCAATACCTTGAATAAATCCCCTTCCACTGTCTTCTGTCACAGGGAGGACTGAGCTCCACTGAGCCTTTTGAAGGCATCAGTGCTTCACTAGGTGAAATTTGGCAAGTGCTACTGCTATATACTAGATAGAAAACCCCCTCATCTTGGCATGATCATATCTTCTGCATCATAGCACAGAAAAATCTCAAAAATCTGAAGAAGAAGATTGAGATGGAAGAGACAGCTCTTTATCTTAGAGAATTAGCTGTGTTTATTACAGAATTTTCTTATTCATATGAAAATACCACACAGGGAGATTAATTTCACCCTGTTTTTCAGTATTAGGCAATATTTGGAGGCATTTCAGGCAGCATTGTGGAACAAAATAAAAAGAAATAATTATTGGTCTGTGATTAAATCATTAATATGTTGCAGCTAGAAAGCAACCTATTATTCTGTTCACTTTGAGCCTCTTTATAGGACTGGAGCTAAAGTCTGGCCACAAAATTCTGTACTTCTGAAGACTGAGCAATTTTCAGAAGTATGAAAATGCTCAGGGAAAAACAATCTGTTTGGTTGTCCACAGGCAAACTAGATTTTGGATTTGGTAATATTCAAACAAACAAAAAAGGCCCTCTCCATTTTCTAACTGTAGACACTTTCTCTCAAGAAAATCCAAATCAAGTATGACTGCAGCAGTTTTCCAAAGGCTTTATTCTTTGCTCTGCCCTACTTTTTATTTCTTCCCTTCAAGTAATGCCCCAAGGTTTTTCTGCTTTGTTCTCATCATGATTTTGTTTAGCAGTGGTCTTGCTACAGCAAATTCAAATAATGCTACTGTTTCTCAGTCTAAACTGAGGACTCTAACTACTTTAAGATCAAGGAGAACTGAATAATCAATATCAGTAATGTTCTGGAGAGCACCCATATGGCAGATATCTAAATCAAATCATACACAATAAAATCTTCCCAGTCCTCTCGAGTGCAACACCATACTGATCAGTGTTCACAGAAACGCACATGTCCTTTTCCAATACCATACAGCCTGATGGGAATCAAAAATACCCAGTGCTTGGATCACTGACTTGTATCAGCTCTGAATCCTGATATATAATTTCAGGAATAATAGCACAGAAATATAACATTTGCTTTTAAATATGTTTCCTTTATTACCTGGCTAGAAATTACAGGACTTGTACTTTTTTCTTCTTCATTTTTAAATCATCAGTAGTATAAGTAATAGCTGCAGAGCTTTGGGCTCAGCAAGAACAAGATAAACATTGTTCACAATTTCAGGATCTTTGCAGCCTTCATTTAATCCTCAATGTGTAGGTTTTGGCATCCAAACAGCATTTCTGAGATTAGACCTCAGAGAGAAGGAGACGAAGAGCAAGATAAAACTTGCTGAAGGCTTCACCAGCGCAAAGCCAGAGGTGGGTTATGGCGGGTTTTTGAGCTGTTTTCTTCTAAACATCTACTAAGACTGAGGCACTGATTGAATGCAACTGCATTTGAATGGCTGCTCTGAGTGCAGTAATTAGTCCTACAATCACTGCATGCAGGTGTTTAATTACCAAGGTCCCGCTAGCAACATGGTTTTATGGACTGGCATTTTCCTTTTATGTCCTTTCACTTATGTGTGTTCAGACTTGATGGGGATGGTATCCTTGAGAGAGCAGATCTTTGACCTTCAGGGTTTATTTCAGCTGTCTGAAGCAAGCAGAGGGAAACATGGGTGATCACAGGCATGGATGTGCCCCAGGCTCAGTATCACTATTGGAGCAAACACACTGTGCAAACAAAAGTTGCTCATTAAGGCACGTGGGGGGAAGCAGGGATTCACGTTAACTCCTATCTCCTGGGACACACATCACTTTTAACCAGCCATGCCAAGATCAGAGTTAGAATTTCCCCTCATTCAGGACAGCATCTAAACTGTGTGCACTCTGCAAAGCCATTTTAAAAGTTTGGTTGTTATCTCACATTAGATCAAAACCACCAGAAGGACAAACTACACTAAAAGGTTCTTTGCTACTTTCCATAAAACAAGCATAAATGTATAATCTGTTTTACTGCTTTAAACCACTTCTTAAAGTGTCTTTAAAAATCTTGGATCTCCTTTTTAAACAACCATTTGTAGTCAGCTTCACTTCTTTCCCAGAAGTACAATTCCAATGTTACGAACAACAGAATCTGCACGCTGAGACTGGCAACTATGTGGTTAAAGACTGGCAAAACCAGTCTTCCACAGCAAAAGTAACCAATTGTTTATGAGGTTTGTTACTCTCTCCTCAGGAAGATAGGCAATTTGAAAGAAACAGAGCATCAGAGTCGGGTCAGAGAAGTAAGCAACATTCTTAAAAACGTCTGCAAATGAAATCCAATATTCACTGGCATCCGTGACCACTCTTTATGTATTCATCTCTTCTTCCTTTCTTTCTATATATGCTGCCAGTGACCACAATTGCACTTCTGACAGCCTTCCTCAGAGATTCATTTCCAAGAACAGGAGGGGTACACTTCGCTGAAGACATTCACACCAGAATATCCAGCACTAAACTTATCACTTCCATCAGAAGTACAATACACACTTATGAAGACATTTAGCCCTGCTTTAAATGATGGTAGATCCATCACCTCCAACAGTAGGTTGTCTCCTTAATTACTTTTGCTTTTAATCTTGTGCAACACATCCACACTCCCAAAAATCTATCATGATTCCCCGAACCAGCTTCCTCACTGCGAAAGGCTGAATGCTAATCTTCAGACTCAGTGTTCTCCTCCTTCTGCACAGGCACAGCAAGGTTGAGCACCAGCATGCAAAGAATCATTCAAGTTCTATCAAAAGTCAAGTTTGCAAGTTGGCCACCTGAAGACAACAGATCAGATGCAAAAACCCAATGGATTAGATCTGTCTCTTAGATGCTCCTGCTCAGCTCATCTTGCTGCTGTAGGTGCCGCTGGTGTGACCATTCCCACAGGGGAACTACCACAGGGAGCAAGGCCCAGGCACATCAAACACTAATGCTAACAGTCATCTTGCCCTTTCTCACCTTTCAAAGCATTTTCAGCAAAGTTATGACCCCCACCCACTGTGTGCACAAGAACATTGGAGACACTTTTATCAAAGGAAGGCTGTCAGTCAAGACCAACTCTTTATCTAAAGGATTTGACTTAATCAAATGGGTATTAATCCAAGGAAGCCTTACAAACCAAGCTATGGAGGAGGCCAAATCTGACAACTTGGTGTCTCTGTCACTGTTGGGAAGTTTGAGGCAGAGCTCTGAGCATATGAAGCTCATGATGGATGGACATCTAACTTGGACCCCATTCCCATGCTGGCAACTTCATTTTTAAGTTCGATACCAGCAGCAGAGGACTCTTCTCCTGACTGTCATTGTTTGGCCCTTGGAAAACTCAGGGAAATGGTTAATGAAATCAGGGGTGTAGGTACCCACTTGATAGCCATGACATTGTTGCCCAAGAGCTGTTAATTCAACACCTACTGTCAGAACTACCCTAACCATAAAATAAACAAAACCCACAATTGTGCATATAATGTTGGCTTTACAAAACTGCAATAGAAACATTGAAATCTGCAGCTCTCTTTTTACTCCTAATGAAACAGAGACATCCCCTGGCACTGGAAAAGACAGAGTGACTACTGCCATGAAACTGAAGCATGTGCTGCCACAGGTTTGCTCCATCTTCAGTAGTCAAATATTTGGAGACACACAAGATGCAGACAAAATGTATTTGTAGAAACATCAGGATTAATTCTGCAGAACACACAAGAGTAGTGCTGTGTTTAGAACCCAGACCAGCCCAGAAGGTGACCTGTGTCTCCTCTTGTTTCAGCACCAGCCTTCATCCACCCAGGGATGTTCAGGCACAGGCTGTGAGTGGGGGAGCTGCATTTGCAGTGTCCTTATACCACCCTTGTGTCCACAAAGCATGTGCTCTGTGGACAGGACTGAGAAGAGCGGGCCCAGACACAATTTGCCTGCAAATTGTTTTCTGTTGCAATAAGCTGCACCACACAAAGAGATTTGACTACGGAGTGCAGTGGGAAATCTGAGCTGTCAAAGGGCTGAGCAAGGCTCACCCGAACAATCTCTCACCCACATATGTGGTCACTTCCTTAGATAAGGATTTTACGTGACCTCTGTCTCTCCTGATAAAAGCAACATCTCTATTCACAAAGCAGGACCTTTGTTTTTATTCATCAAGATTTCAGAAACAAAAATACAGGTCTGAGCAATTATCCTCAGAGAAAAAGCAACAGCAAAACTGGAATGCATTAGCCATAAATGAGGCAATTAAGTCTAACCTTTGCTAACCTGGCAGGTCAATGGTACAAACAGTATGCCAGGAGTAATTTGGGTCCTATAGATGCCCTTTAAAAAGCCAATTATCTGGAAATGAGTGACTCTGTCAGATGACAATACAGCAGTCCATCAGAAAGTGCTGGGGGGGAGGGGGAGGTGATCTGTCTGCCTGGGCCCACATGCAGTTTTATAGTATAATTGAGCAGCTCTCACTGTTCAGAGGGAGGCAAAGGTTTCTTTCAGTGGAAGGTCTTTGGAATTAATTACAGTGCCTCTTACTGGGGAACTGTAGGGCATGTTTGCTTGGATGCTATGTCAACACATGAGCAGGTTTCTAGGAAGTACAAGAAAAAGTACAAATGCCAAACAAAAAAGACAGGGAACGGTAGCAAGATGTATAAGAGTGCCAAGTCTCAAAAATGCCTGGATGGGACAAAACACAACTAACTGAGCCAGTGTTAATAAAGAAAGAAAGAAGAAAGCACTAAAATGGCTGTCAGGGTACATATATAAACCATGGTTATGAAGCAGTTAGGACAGGCATGTCCATCCTAGGCACAGAGGAAAGGAGGGCCTGGATTTCAGTTTGGCTTTGTAAAGAAGAATACACATCTCCATGCTATTTCAGAAAGAGCAACACATCAATCGTGGGACTTCTCTGGGTGACATGGCTGGCCTCAAAACAGGCATCTCAATCAAGGGATGAGATTCTCAGTCCCAATACAGATTTGGGCTCAATTATTTTGCCTCAGCTGTGATTTTTTTTTTTTTTTTTTTAAGTTCATAAAACAAACTAAACCCAGGGAAGCGGTATGAATACTGGTTCAGCTACAACCCTGACCCAAAACTGCTCATCTAAGACTCAGCAAGAGAGAACAAGGAAAAGCTGAAATGAAGGCAATGAATGATATTTACCTACCATCTTTCTTCCTATCTGTTTCCCTCTCCTCTCTCTGCTGTCTCCCTTACTCCCATCTTGCCCCACTGCATTAAGCATCCATCCCATTTGTCCTTCACTTTCACTTTCCAGCATCTTTAAGCAGCAGAAGCTTTAAAAGGGCATTGGAGACCATGTTCATCAGATGCACCCACCAGCAGAAAAGCAACAGGACAAAAAAAACTACCTGCAGCCTCTGACAGCAAGAAGTAAAACCCTGAAGAAGCGCCAAAGTCTCTACAAGAGAGCCTTTTGAAGCTCAGCCTACAGGAGAAGCCTGGGCAAATGCTCTGGAAGGCTGATCTCCAAGTGATACACCTGTGAATCAAGATAAACCCTAGGGCCCACCCAGGGAAGTACTATTTCCACCCAACTGATAAGGCTGCTCACACTCATAAGCACTACAGTTATTCACACCATGGCTGCCCATCTTTCTGCAGCTTCCCAGCTCCAAAAAGTGAGGATTTTACAGCCTACAGTCTCCCCCAGGTATTCATCCCTGCTGCTCCGATTATGTCAAGGTAACACACAAAAATCAGCACTATAAACTAGCAGTATAGATACCACCACAGGACACCAGCTACTTTAATACAATATGCAAACAGTGCGGGAACAGCAATGTGCCTCTTCTGCATGTGTGCACAGTCAGGAACTATGCTGCTGCCACTAGCACCAGCACGAAGCCAGCATATGCCATGTGGGCACACATTCAAAGAACACTACTGCTGCTTATTTAAAACAGGCCCTGACTATCTGCACAATGGTCAGGGGATTCAAGATGCTCTTGAGGACTCATCTTCTTCATACCACTTCTCCGTCTGTGCAGGATGACAGCTGGTTCACACTGGCCCCTGTGACACACAAGACCTATTGCAGATGAACAGCCTCTAAAGCAGAAAGAGCACGGTGCTGTCTGGGGTTATGAAATTACGTACAAAACCACTGTTGCTAGTGTAGGTTCCTGCCCTTGTGTGTACTTGTCTTCATAGGACAACAAGAGAGAATATGAAAATCCATAAAACAGCAGCAGAGAGCAGGGAGCAAACAGATAACATGAGATTATAAAATAGTGAAGTACTGCTCAATTTTGTCACACAGACTGTATGTCCACAGTTTTGGAAAACAAAACATGACTATCACAGCATCCAAAGAAAGTAAAACAAACAGCAAAACCTTGTAATATGCATTTATTAGTTTCCCGCCCCAAATTCAGATTTACAGCTGAAGATTGTTTTCTCCCAGGAAGCTGTAAAGGACACACTTCACTCAAACCCCAAGAGCTGCTGGTCTGTAACAGCAGTTGCTCTGTGTTCCAGCCAGAGCTATACACAGGTGAGCTATACAAAAAGTATGTCCTGGAGTGTTGCAATTTAGTGAGCCAGGAACTCTTAACAGAAATAAATTTATAAATTTTGTATTTACTAGAGTTCTCAGTATAAGTAACTGAAATGCACAGACCATTAATTAAGCTGCTTTTTTGGTTGACTGTATTAGCAGAACTCTCTGGTGATCTGACTACACATTACTCTTTGCTTAATGGCAGCAACTGTTGGTGTACCTGATCTGACAATCATAGAACTTTACAGTTCCTTTTCTGAGAAAAAGTGTCTCCAGAAAAAGTAATCCTGTGGTCCTTCCAATGAATCGTAAGACAAAGAGCACACTGAGCTCTTCTCAGTAACACCTGTCTCCTCTGATATTAACTTCCCACTCAGTCCATTTAATGCATGCCCCACTGACACTGGACCCAGCAGCTTGTTTTCCAGAAGTGCTTAAACAAGGTCCTACCAATTCATCTCTGTTCCCTTTGCTACCTATTTTTCCATTCCATTAACTACTCAGGTCTGTTTTTCCCCTCATTTATGTTATCATGGCAGTAGTTTTCATACACCTCAAGCCACCTCCTGTTCAACAGTCACCAAGGTCTCAATGTTGCTACTGGCTCTGTGTTGACTCAGTCCTGCTAAGACATCCCAAGATTAGGTCTGCTCACACTACAGGCTGGGCATGTGCTTCCATCGACTTATAATGGGAAAAGCATTAGTACAGAGGGAAAAAACCAATCTCTACTAAGCACTTTTGAAATCAATAAGATCTCTCACTCAGATCTGACCTTCAATCAAGCATACAGGACAACAACAAAACATACCCAAAGCCTGAAGATTACTAAAAAGAGCTGCTGGTAAATCTCAAATGCCTAAGAGACACTCTTTGGAAAACAACAGAAAATGCAGAGGGCAGAACTAACCTAAGTATTTGGCATTACTTGCACTACCAGCTCAGCAGAGCAGACTTTCTTATTTATGGATAACATGTGAATCAGCTCCTTCTGCCATTTAAGCTTTACCCTCTTCAAGAAACTAACAAACACATGAAAGAAAGAAAGGCTCATGGGAAAATATTTCTTTTTTATTTTTCCTTGGAAAAATGTGTTTGATTCTACCTCAAATTAGTTGCTTCTCCAAGGAACAAATCCTCCTGAAGTCATGGCAAAGCTTTTACTGACAAGCACCATAAAGATGATGTTCACAGTTCTGTCTTCACACACATGCCTTCTACTCTGAGACTTCTCTTCTTCCCTCTCTCCTGCATTCAGACCAGCTTCCTTTCACATAGCAAAATTGACCACAATAGTTTAGACATCCCAGCAGTGTTGTGGTTGCACATAGAGTGTTCAGACACAGTTCTCGCTAGATACTATAGAGAAATAAGCTTGATATTCCAAAGACTAACTTTTCAGCCTTTATACCACTGCTTCCTGAAATAATTCTTTGCCCACAGCACATGCCTCTGCTGATATTTTTGTGGTGCTTCATGTGATGTTAAGGATCTGTAGACCTTCAGCATCCTCTCTGCTGATTCTACTCATGCACAACCAGTGCCCTCTTTCAGAGCCTGGAGAAGTTACCCTGCTCAGAGACATTTCTTCAGCACCACTGTCCATCCAAACCTACCATCTCATGTTTAACAATCTAAATTCCTCAAAACAGCCTCTATACTGTTTTTTCTTATAGTCTACCATTCATTTCTCCCATTTTACTCAGTTCCTTAGATACTGCCTACACAAGAACCTGAACAGTATTACACAGACCATGCAGTCTTTCTTACTGATTTAACCCATTCTCACTGTTCTATGCATATTGCTCTTTCACAGCTCATTCCACCGAATCACAGAACATGATGAGTTAGAAGGAACCCACAAGGATCATCAAGTCCAACTCCTGGCCCTGCACAGGACCTTTCCCAGAGTCACACATCCCATTTCTCTGTTTTTATTCTCTGTTTCCACACATTATAAATCCAATTTTTTCTTCTCCTCATTTCAAAGGTTTAAAATAGTCTTTGTTGATTAATTACATGTTGTTCTCAGTAGTTTTGGCCAAAGACCCAAATAACAGGTCAGAATCAGCACCCTGTAATGTCATAGCCTATCCTTCTTTCCTCATCTGCTAACAGGACTTGGCAGCAGTGAGATTTCTGTGCACCTACTCCATTTCCCATTGTAATTAATGCCCATTCATGAAGTCCTCCTACTGCTTAAACTCCCAGAGGACTGTGTGGGAAGTCAGTGTAAATGAGTCCTTAAATCCAACTGCACAGAACAACTGCCAGAAGATGCATGGACACTGGTGTTAAATACTCTCACAAATGAATGGTTTCGACCTCTCCCTGGAAATCTCGCAGCTTTCAAAAGAGGTACCAAGCAGTCCTGTCACCTGGAAGAGTTCAACACATCATGGCAATGAGTAGGAGGAGGTACCTCAAGTACCAGGAGGGACAAAACTGGCAAAGGGAAACAAAACTAAAAATAAAAGCCACTTTATCTGAAAGACACTTAATCAAAAGCAAACCTTAATAGCAATCCCCAGAAATTAAAATGCTCCTTCAAATTAATGTCCAGGGTGACAATTAAACTGAAGGGGAAAACTTGATACAACAAAAGGGTTTGGAACTATAACAAACTTCTCTGTTTAGGTCTGTGCTAAACACAGTTTGCCTGTGTTCATACACAAAAAGTAATCAAGAAATGGAATTACTTCTATTCAACTGTTTGGGTTATTCTTGCCTCATAGTGCAGAAACAAACACTGAACTCCCTATTCATTCCTCCCAACAAAACCAAATGATTGCCAGTGTGTCTCCACACTCAAACCTGGAATAAAAACAAAGATTCCACACACTCCTTGTGGAGCCTCTACAAAGAGACAGCAGCCTCTTTTTCTTGGAACAAGTAACAGTAATATGGATCTCCTAAGTCAGAGACTCAGCAAACAAAAAAAGAGATTATCTCTTTCTCTTTTATGTACTGGAAAGGCAGGCCAAGATGTTTGTTTTCCTTACTGTAAGACTTCTTTTTGTTTAGCATTTTTGTTAACAAAATTTAGGGATGTTGAAAATATTACATCTTTATTCCAAAACAATGCAGAAATACCAGCTAGGAAATAGGGTTCTAAACATTTAGCATTGACAGCTTTTCTTCCGTTTGCTAGGCTTTAAGGTAAATATATTTTATAGACAACCTACAAAAGAGAACTGTAAACAGTCTTAAAACAAAGAATCCCCCTACCTCACTAATCAAATTCTTTTGCTTATAATGAATGATCCTAGAAGTAGTCTGTTGTTTTATAAAAAATGGGGTACATAAGATACTTTCAGAATATGAAAGCAAACAAAAGCAAAAATTCTAGATGTCATTTTAACACATATTAGAAGAGAAACACGAAGTCTGACATTTTCCCGTTTGTAAATGATCACGTCAGTAATTTAGGAGCTGCACCATCATTTCCAAACACATTATCTACCACAGGAAATTTCAATTAAATTAGTTATTAAATCTAATTAATTAAAGCTGCATCATTTCTACACAGGTGCACTTGTTTTTGTTCAAGGGAGTCTTACTTGCTCTCGGACATTTCTCTAATCAGCCTAAGCAAAATCAATATATGAGAGCTGATATTGCCTGTTGGTAGTTGAAGGATGAATTCCAAGTCATTTAGTTACAGTTAATTTGGAAACACTTTCTCTGCGACTGAAATTGCCTTTTTCTCTTATCTGAGAATCAATCGTTTGACTGATGATGGGAAGCAGTGGGGGAATACATCCCTTCACTCTACAGTATTAAATTACTAATTAATGTTTTCCAGGTAACATTTTAAATGAGGAAAAGGCAAACTTAGACGATAACAACTTGTCAGAGCTTGAGGAAAACCTCCTGTCACACAAAACGGCCGTGGCTGTTTAGTCAACACCAAGAACTCCCACAAGCTGCTCTGCACAAGGCCTAACACAAAAACGTTTGCCGTAGTTTTGACTCATCTTCCCTCTCTTCCCACTCACATCCCACCAGTTTTTCTAAGTTTCTAGTTTTTAATTTAGCTCTTCCATTCAACAGCTCCTTCAGATTTTTCTTGTGTCTCCTACATACATTCCTTGTCCACTTCATATCCTCTCTGGTCCTTTTCTCTCTTTGGCTTCTGCCTTCTGCCATTTTTGCCTCTCCAAGACCATTCCCAGGTACTTGAAAATGTGACTGCTCAGCAGTGAAGCAGAAAGGGAAAACCCAGGCACCAAGGGAACCTTACTACCTAGGCCTAACCTGAAATAGACTGACATGGGAGCAATTAGAATGTAATTTTATGTAATAAGATGATTTATTCATTAGTACAAGGCAGGGATAAAAGCTTACAGCTGATGACAGAAGCAGGTTTGTTACAGCTGTCAGTTCCACTAGCAAAATGTATTAGTCATTTAATTTCTTTTTTTTTAAATACCAAAAGCATCCTATAATTACATGTATGCACCCTTCCTCGTAGAAGGAGACTTTGCACAGAGTTCTTTATTTTCATAATGAAAGAGGAACAATTAAAGTGTCATGAGATGATTGGTCTGTCAGTGAGTTTGATTGACCCACAAAGTACAAAAACCATATTTAAAAAAACTAGTAACATATTGGACTCAAAATACCTATATTTCTTCATAGAAAGAAGGTTAATAAGTATCAGATACTTGAAGCATACTCTTAAGCCAAGAGATCTATACAAATTTTCAGATGGCTTTTTTCAAGGACAGCTGCTTTAACAGGAGTCAGCTCTCATTTCTTTCCCGCTTTCAAAGCAATTTCAGCATAGAAGTCTGATTACCAACATCTAAAGCATTTCTAAATTTGGCCTTCTAACCAACTCTGATTAGTCCCAGCAAAAGATTGCCATGAAAAACATCTGCACCATTGATGGAACATGGAAGAGAATAAGAATATCAAGGCTTTGGTTCACCATTTCAAACACCAGCCACAAGGCCTGAGATTCTGCTTTGTCTTTCAGTGATCACAATGGGAGAGCACACTTTCCCCTTTGCAGTAGCTCCTAGGCAGAATTCATGATGGATAGGAGTACTCAAGGCTTGTCCCTTTCCTTATCTGCTGGAGAACAGGAATGCTTAGCCCTCAGCAAAACCATACCTGAACACTGATTCAGTACTTACTGGGACTTAGCAGACAGTAAAAGGGCAGAAAGGACTCTTGCCTAGTACCAAGTCTCCTGGGTCATTTCACCCTTCCCCTACTTCCCATCTGCCCTCCAAGGATGTGGTGTTCTTCAGAATATGAAATTACACATTAGACACCAAAGAAAGGTGCTTGTCACAGAAACGCTAGTGATGCCTCACTTCAGGCAAGATTCTGAATCTATATGAACCAGACCCTGTTCCTGCTATCCACCAGCCAGCTGTGGAGAGCAGGAGCACAACCACTGCACTGTTATGGGGTGTTTGGTTTGTTTTTATGTGTCAGACCTCAGTAATTATATTAGTATGCATGACCCCGTTAGCATTTCAGACAGAGAGATGAAACCACTAAGAGGCAACTTATGATCGAAAGGAAGGCTACGGGTGTCCTGGTCTTTCTCAGGGCTACCCTTTTTGGAGTAGGGGTTGGCAATCTTTATCCCTGTTCCCACCCATGGCTTGTCAGCTGCACTTGTGCAAGCTGCCAGCACTTGATGGGACCCTGTGCTTGCCTGGGGTTTCCCTGGATCAGGAAAACACCCCCTAATCACCATGACAACCCCCCCCCCCCCCCCCCCCCCTCCTGAAGCTGCCGGCACCCCAGCTGA
>VYXB01000147.1:104169-187175 GCA_013397135.1 Pachyramphus minor
ACTTGGGCAAGCTGCCAGCCCTTGATGGGACCCTGTGCTTGCCTGGGGTTTCCCTGGATCAGGAAAACCCCCCCTAATCACCATGACAACCCCCCCCCCCGCCCGCTCAGCTGCTGAATGTGCCTGCAACACAGCTGATCACCTCAGCAATACTTTGCCATTCAAGTGGCAAAAGTTTGTTCTTTCAGTTTAACTACACCAGGTATTTTCAGATTCAAACTTTCCCCATCAGTTACCAAGATCATGCACACGTACAAAGTTCTTGCAAATCCACTCAGCTCTGCAGGTGCACAGCAGTACATTCAAACACCTCATCCAAGACATCTCATGAGGAATCTTCCCTTGACTAGGGCAGGAGGAGAAGCACCTGCCTGTGCCAATCACCAGCAGGTTGAGAGAGGTGATCCTACCAATTCCTCAGCACTGCTGAGTCCTCTGGAGAACAAATTCCATTTCTGGGCTTAAAAGTACAAAAGGGACATGGATACTGGAGAAAGCACAACAAAGATTCATGAAGATGCTACATGGACTGGGGTATTTGCCACACGAGGAGAGGTGGAGAAAGCCTGAAAACCAGAAGGCTCAGGGGTGATCAGAGAGTATAAATATATGACGATGAGAGGGTGTAAAGAAACTGAACCAGACTCTTCTCAGTTGTGCCCACTAAAAGGATCCAAAGGGCACAAACTGAAATACAAGAAATTCCATTTAAACACGAGAAAAGCTTTTTTATTGTCAAGCTGGTCAAATACTGGAACAAACTACCTGGAGACATTTACAGTTGGTATCCTTGGAGATGTTCAACACCCAATGGAGCATGGTCCTGAGCAGCCTGTTGTAGGTGATCCTGCTTTGGATAGGAGGTAGGACTAGGTGGTCTCCTGCTGCCCCTTCTAACCTCACCCACTCTGTGATTCTGTGATATAGTGGTTCTAAGTCATAGAATCATAGAATCAACCAGGTTGGAAAAGACCTCCGAGACCATCAAGTCCAACCCTTGATCCAACACCACTGTGGTTACCAGACCATGGCATTAAGTGCCACATCCAGTCTCATCTTAAAAACCTCCAGGGACAGTGAATCCACCACCTCCTTGGGCAGCCCATTCCAACATCTGATTACTCTCCCTGTAAAAATTTTTTCCTAATATTCAAACAAGCAAGTGGCATGGAAGTCAGGGAGAGTAAGCACATGAACAGATACACAGACTAAATGAGTTCACCATAAACTTCTATCTTTTTTTACTTTTTTTCTTTTCATAGCATCTGTACATCATATATCTGTCTATTCACACACTGTGACAGTTGTGAGGTCTGCTGTGGCATGCTCAAAGTTGTTCACATCATCCTGAGGAATATTAAACTCAAATGTCAGCTTTTAGATTAGATACATTTGAGTGTCTTTCTAGTATCTTTGTCAGCAGTAGAGTTAGGAGACAAAGATCTTGGATACAAGCAGGCTTTGCTCTAACACTTACTGACTCCTGGAGAAAAGTAATCAAGTTGAGTCACAGCACAAAAAAGAAGTGGATGCAAGAACACACACACGATTTTTAATCATCACCCCAGAATTTTGGCCTTATTGAACATAGCAGCACTTTGAGGAGGTATGAGGATGCAAACCCTTCCTCCTTCATGAAAATCAACAACTACAAATACAGTTTTTCCAACAGGCATTTTACACAGTTCTTATAGAAAAAGTTGTCAAGACTTTGCCATCTGGAAAAGTTGAATCAGGAGAAACTGATCTTAATTTTTTCCAGGAAATCAGTCTTTCTTGTGCATATGTAATTTGGGAATTACTACAGGAGCCATATATATGTTAATGATGAAGCTCAAAAGAAAAACACATATGCTTTCATCCATACTGTTCCACTCTGGGTCCGCAACACAATATGCATTCTGTTCCTGTGCGAAACTCTGAACACCCCCAATACCTTAATTCTCAATCAAATTTACGTGTTCACAGGTCACCACATTCATGTAAAAAGCAGAAGAACAAAACCTAGCTAGGCATTAGACTTCTTTGTCACACAGGAGTTGCAAAGCTTTGATTACACAGCAAGGGAAGCATTGACACTTGTCCCAGTTCAAACACCTAAAAACACCTGATCCAATCCACTTACACTCAACAGAGCATTTAGACACAGACTTAAGTGCACTCTTGATGTAAAATCTTTCTGATGAGATGGGAAAACACTGCACATTTGGGAACAGAGAGCTGGGAGAGATTAGCCTATACCTTGAGTTCACTGCCTATGGTGGACAGTGGTGCATATTCTAAATAAACTCAGAACCATTTTTAGGGTCATATCAGATGACTGGAAACTCTTCCAAGATAAACACTACCCTGATTGCACGGGTGCAGTGAACAGAAAAATGCTCATTGCCGAGACTGCCTCCACAAATGAACTGTGAGAGAAGGGAGATTTTGATGTCTATTTACACAATTTAATCCCTGCAAAGAGTCAGGTGGCTTTCTTTACCTTCTCCTGGATCAGGATTCCCCCCCAACCTTCGATCTTCAGGTTTCCCGAGAAAGAGGCTAATAGCAAAAATTCAGTATGAGCTAATGGTTGAAAACATTCTCTTCTGAAGTGCTCAGCACATCGTTCCCTTTAAAAAACAAGTCTGCTTGCATCATACTTGTGTATTATTATTAATATTACTCCTACCAGGGACAGCTGAACAAAAGCAGGAGGTGTATTTCTCAGAAGTTCCCTCCTTCTGTTGCTTGTTTCTCTGGCTGAAGGCAGCTATGACTAGATCATCATAACTACCTTTGCAGCAGATATGCCAAACAATCACAGCAGAGCGAAATCAACAGCAGATTATGACCTGTACAGAAAGCGACCCTGTTTTCATAGTCAGGTACTGTTGGTAAAAAAAGAAGAGGTATAAAAACAGCCTATAAGATTTTGGCAAGCCCTCTCAAAGCACAAAGTCAGTCCCATTTTGAAGCAGATATTCAGGAGGCAGTTGTGTCCCATATGAACACTGATATGTAAATGCAGCTCCCTGCCCAGCCTGATGACAATTTACCAGTGCACAGCATGGTGTCTGGTAAGTTGTAGTGGGTTGACCCTGGCCAGATGCCAGGTACCCACTAAAGCCCCTCTCTCACTCTCCCTCTGCAACTGGACTGAGGATAGGAAAAAAAGCAGCTGAGGATTCATGAGTTGAGATAACAGCTGGGAGAGGTCACTTACTGATTACCTTCATGGGCAAAACAGATCCAAAGTGGGAATATTACTTAAATTTATTACTAACAGGATAAGAGCTGAAGAATGAGAAATGAAACAATCTTAAAGACACCTTCCCCCATCTCCTTCCTTCCATGTTCTCCCTCCTCCCCCACAGCAGGGCAGGGGGACGGGGAATGCGGGTTACGGTCAGTTGTTGTCTCTGCCTCTGCTCAGGAGAGGAGTCCTTCCCCTGCTCCCATGGGGTCCCTTCCACAGGAGACAGTCCTTGATGGACCTCTCCGGCATGAGTCCATCCCTTGGGCAGCAGTTCTTCCCAAACCCCTGTCCCATGGGTCACTCCTCCATGGGGTGCAATCCTTCACAAATGAGCTGTACTGATGTGGGTCCCCCACAGGTGCCACAAGTCCTACCTGGGAAAAACCTGCTCCAGCGTGGGCTCCCCTCTCCATGGGCTGCAGGTCCCTGGCAAGACCCCGCTCCATCCTGGGCCTCCCATGGGGTCACAGCCTCCTTCATGCATCCACCTGCTCCAGCATGGGCTCCTCCATGGGCTGCAGGTGGGTCTCTGCACCCCGATCATCCTCCATGGGCTGCAGGGGCACAGCTGCTCCACCATGGGCTGCACGGGCCTCAGCTCCAGCACCTGCAGCACCTCCTGCCTCTCCTTCTGCACTGACCTTGGTGTTTATCTTGTTCTCACATTCTCACTCTGCTCTTCACTGGCTGGAATTCTTCCTATGCCACAACCGTTATCACAGAGGCATTACTATCCCTCCTGATTGGTTCGGCCTTGGCCAAAGGCAGGAAGTCTGTCCTGGAGCTGGCTAGCATTGGCTCCACTGGGCAGAAGAATCTTCTGGCAGATTCTAGCAGAAGCCACCCCTGTAGCTCCCTCACTACCCAAACCCAACCGCAGAAACCCACTACACAAATCTTCCTCCATGCAAGACATATAAACAGCATACTCTAAATAGAGTGTTTTCCAATAGGATGAGTGTTTTCAGCCTTGTATCCAAACAAAGCTCAGTATCTTACTAATCATATACTCTTAACATTCTGTCAACAAAAGGTAGTTGCTGCTTGGAGCAATGCATTTCACAGCCAGCTAAGGGCAATAGGTCTTTCCATTAAATAGATTAAAAATTTTTTTACATTATTTAGAGATGTACTGAACAAGACTTTAGAATTTAGAAAGCCTTTTGTTGATGTCATCCTTGAAAGTAGAACCTATTAATTTGGGTTCTACAGGTCTCCGCAAATGTCAGATTGCCTTCGGTACAGAGCAACTTGTGTACAGACTCCAATAAAGGAAAAATGCCAGCCACTTCTTAAGCTTCCTGGGGCTGACAAGTCTCAGTTGCATGCAGTTAACCTAGGTCTCCTTTCCCTACCCTCTGCAAAAGAGCATTTATGACACAGGATTCTTCCTTTTAATTTACCCACTTCAAGGTACTCTTAAGTTCACACATTTTTTCTTGTTGAAACAAACCTCACTAATAGTGATGGCTTAAGACAAAGTGATACATTAAAAAAAAAATACAAAAGACAGAGCCAAGTAGAACAGAAAAATAGTTATCCACCCTATCTTCCACCCAATACTAATTACATATACCTGTGTCATTCCTGCCAGTCAGTTACCTTATCTCACTACTGGAGATACTTGCTTATATCAGTACTGGAGGTTTCAAGCCTCCCTAAGCCATACATTGCAGGTTTTAATTAAGCTGAATTAGAATGGGCTTTTTTCCCCTAATATCATAGAATCATAGCATGGTTTGGGTCAGAAAGGATCTTAAAGACCACGCAGTTCCAACACTCCCTAGCTTTCACTGGACCAGATTGCTCAGAGCCCCATCCAAGCTGGTCTTGAACACTCCCAGGGATGGGACATCCACAATTTCTCTGGTCAACCTGTTCCAGTGCTTCACCACTCTCACAATAAAGAATTTCTTCCTAATATCTAATCTAAACTACTCTCAGTTTGAAACCTATCTAACTCTAACTTCCTTTACTGTAACCATCCATCTTTTAATCCTCAAAGGGCAGAAGTAGTAATAACAACTCTATATTTCACCTCTGTTCTAGGGTTTTACCTCTTTGAAGAATTAAAAACCTCTACTTTCTACCCAAATCTTTTTTCTCGCCCCTAGATCAGGTTTGTAGGTATTTGACTGTCTTATATTCCTCTCTGAACTATCTCTGATGAGATTTTATTCTTTCTTGATGTATGATGTCCAAATCTGGAAAACATACCTTGGCCAAGAAAAGAGTTTCCCCATTATTTTACTGAAAAAAGGGGTCATAGGAAAGAGGCCATCTGAGACATTTCAAGTTTCAAAAAAAGCCTGTCTTCTCCAGCAGATTTATGCTGAAGCTGCTGGGCACTTAACTTGACAAAGCTAACTTACCCTGTTTCTGAGGTTACTATCATAATCAGTGCATGGTCAAAATACGTGATTTTCCATATTCTTTAGAAGTGATCCAATCTTGTACTGCAACTTACACATATGAAAGTGAGTTCTCATAATAAGACTTATAAAAACAATGGAAAAAAAAGAGATATTAAACAATGGCTAACAATTCATTGATCATTCCAGAATTAACATAGTGTTTCTAATGGCACAGTTGAACCACTTTTCACAGAGCCCCACAGAAAAGAGATGTAGGTGAATTAGATGAAAACTGAGAAGCAGAAGTCCCAGAGGAATCCAAATACAAACACCAGAATGCATACAGGTATGCATGCAAGTACAGGATAGGTTCATCTGTCCTTAACAGTGGATGGACATGTGGCAGGGGAGCTCGAAAGCATTTTGTAAAAGCAAAGTTTGGGTCAATGAAATGTGCTGTCTCTTAGTGGCACACTGTGATTATATTGTTACTTTGCCAAGACAGTGCCTTGAGCCAATACCCCAGCACTTTAAGCGTGTATGACATTTGCTGAGCAGGACAGTTACCTAGGCCTATTTGTACGTCAATGTCTATAAGCATCTGGCAGGAAGGTGTCAAGAGGATGGAGCCAGGCTCTTCTCAGCAGTGCCAAGCGATAGAACAAGAGGCAAAAGGCAGAAACAGATGCACAGGAAGTTCCACCTGAACATGAGGAAGAACTTCTTTACTGTGTGGGTGACCGTGCACTGGAACAGGTGGCCCAGAGAGATTGTGGAGTCTCCTTCCCTGGAGATATTCAAGAACCACCTGGATGCAATCCTGTGCAATGTGCTCTGGGATGACCCTGCTTGAGCAGGGAGGTTGGACCAGATGACCCACTGTGGTCCCTTTACAACCTCATCCATTCTGTGATTCTGTGAACTGAGGATACTGATTTTATAATGAATGACCATGGGTTCAAAGATGCTGGTCATATATTTATATGCTCATAACTTGTTTCTCCTCACCATACTGATTCCTGAAAAAGCCATAAACATTACTAGAGCACATTCATTCTTCTGAATTAATGCAAGTTCTGATTTAATAATGTATCTCTACATACCTATCTGTATCAAGACTGATTCTTTCTGTAGGGCTTTTCAAAATTCAAAATAAAGTTAAGTAGGTAGTAGGTACTATGGCTCTATGGCACCTGGAAAGAGGGGACATTCCAAAGCAAATCACACCGCTTGACGATTTTAAATTGAAAGTGAACCCACAGAGAGTAATGGAATGAGTACACTGTCTCTAATTAAATTAGAGACATCAACTACTAAAGGGCCTAACAGTACTTCTGTAGTAGCACTGACTTAACATTAAGCAAGTGCTGATTGCTTCTGGCATAAGTCAGCCTGGGATTGCTCTGTAAGTGTCTGTGCACTGATCCGTAGTGGTAGGTCACCTTCAGTATATGAACAAATGCACTTCAAAACAATTTGAATAAAGTACAAATTTTAGGTTGAGGTAGTGGTCATTTGATAATCTGAATGCCTTAATCAGCTGCTGCTCCACTGAAGCACAGGAGGCTGTTTTGCAGATTTAAGAGGTCAGAGGGACAGATTTACTACGTATACATAGGAACAATCAAACTTCCATTCTCTCCTACAACCGGGGTGAGACAAGAAGATTCTGACACCTTACTGTTGAGCTGTTTATCTGATGGCACCCTAAAAAAAGAAATTAATAGTCTTATGAATCATAAAATGATCCTAACTGCAGCAAATGATGAAATTCATGACTCAGGCTACTAAGATTACCACGTTTCAAATTACACTACTTGCATTTCTTTTATTTATTGCTTTGGAATATAATTTGTAGTTACCATCAATTAAATAACAGTCATAAATGGAACTTTTAAAAGATAAAAAATTAATCATGATTTTGAGCCAAAAAGCAAATAAAAATGTCAAAAGTTTGACTTTATAAATGCCCTGAGGCATAGTATTAAGACATTAACACTACATGCTGGTCTGTCAGCATTCTCTGACTAGAAAGTTTTCAATACATAGAGTACTCAGTAAACCAAGTTAAGCATTTTGGCTTGTCTAACAGCACTAATAGGTTGTTTCCTGACACTGTGTTCTCACAAAGGGCTAAAATGGTAGCTTCTGGTAGAGTTAGGACCAAGAGGAATGAATAGGAAGGAGAAAGAGCTATACAAAAACAAAGTCACTGGTATCCAATGGACTCCCTGAGTTCCCACACCCTTTCTGTCTGCAGCAGTAGGAACAAGCTATAAAAAAAAAGTGAGGTTTTTGATTCTCTCTTTAAAAGCTCTTCCCTAGTAAAACACTGGGACAATCTGAGCACACATGCAGACAAGGCTAGAAACCTATTGAGTATTGTCCAGAGAAGAGCAATGAGGCTGGTGAAGGGATTCGAGCACAAGTCCTATGAGGAGAGGCTGAGGGAGTTGGGGTTGTTTAACCTGGAGAAGAGAAGGCTCAAGGGAGACCTCATCACTCTGTACAATTACCTGAAAGGAGGCTGTAGCCAGGTGGGGGTTGGTCTCTTCTCCCAGGCAACTATCAGTAAGACAAGAGGGTATGGTCTGAAGCTCTGCCAGGGGAGGTTTATGTGAGGTATTAGGAAGAAATTCTTTACAGAGAGGGTAATCAGGCATTGGAATGGGCTGCCCAGGGAGGTGGTNTCTCAGCAGTGCCAAGCGATAGAACAAGAGGCAAAAGGCAGAAACAGATGCACAGGAAGTTCCACCTGAACATGAGGAAGAACTTCTTTACTGTGTGGGTGACCGTGCACTGGAACAGGTGGCCCAGAGAGATTGTGGAGTCTCCTTCCCTGGAGATATTCAAGAACCACCTCGATGCAATCCTGTGCAATGTGCTCTGGGATGACCCTGCTTGAGCAGGGAGGTTGGACCAGATGACCCACTGTGGTCCCTTTACAACCTCATCCATTCTGTGATTCTGTGAACTGAGGATACTGATTTTATAATGAATGACCATGGGTTCAAAGATGCTGGTCATATATTTATATGCTCATAACTTGTTTCTCCTCACCATACTGATTCCTGAAAAAGCCATAAACATTACTAGAGCACATTCATTCTTCTGAATTAATGCAAGTTCTGATTTAATAATGTATCTCTACATACCTATCTGTATCAAGACTGATTCTTTCTGTAGGGCTTTTCAAAATTCAAAATAAAGTTAAGTAGGTAGTAGGTACTATGGCTCTATGGCACCTGGAAAGAGGGGACATTCCAAAGCAAATCACACCGCTTGACGATTTTAAATTGAAAGTGAACCCACAGAGAGTAATGGAATGAGTACACTTTCTCTAATTAAATTAGAGACATCAACCACTAAAGGGCCTAACAGTACTTCTGTAGTAGCACTGACTTAACATTAAGCAAGTGCTGATTGCTTCTGGCATAAGTCAGCCTGGGATTGCTCTGTAAGTGTCTGTGCACTGATCCATGGTGGTAGGTCACCTTCAGTATATGAACAAATGCACTTCAAAACAATTTGAATAAAGTACAAATTTTAGGTTGAGGTAGTGGTCATTTGATAATCTGAATGCCTTAATCAGCTGCTGCTCCACTGAAGCACAGGAGGCTGTTTTGCAGATTTAAGAGGTCAGAGGGACAGATTTACTACGTATACATAGGAACAATCAAACTTCCATTCTCTCCTACAACCGGGGTGAGACAAGAAGATTCTGACACCTTACTGTTGAGCTGTTTATCTGATGGCACCCTAAAAAAAGAAATTAATAGTCTTATGAATCATAAAATGATCCTAACTGCAGCAAATGATGAAATTCATGACTCAGGCTACTAAGATTACCACGTTTCAAATTACACTACTTGCATTTCTTTTATTTATTGCTTTGGAATATAATTTGTAGTTACCATCAATTAAATAACAGTCATAAATGGAACTTTTAAAAGATAAAAAATTAATCATGATTTTGAGCCAAAAAGCAAATAAAAATGTCAAAAGTTTGACTTTATAAATGCCCTGAGGCATAGTATTAAGACATTAACACTACATGCTGGTCTGTCAGCATTCTCTGACTAGAAAGTTTTCAATACATAGAGTACTCAGTAAACCAAGTTAAGCATTTTGGCTTGTCTAACAGCACTAATAGGTTGTTTCCTGACACTGTGTTCTCACAAAGGGCTAAAATGGTAGCTTCTGGTAGAGTTAGGACCAAGAGGAATGAATAGGAAGGAGAAAGAGCTATTCAAAAACAAAGTCACTGGTATCCAATGGACTCCCTGAGTTCCCACACCCTTTCTGTCTGCAGCAGTAGGAACAGTCTATAAAAAAAAGTGAGGTTTTGGATTCTCTCTTTAAAGATTAGCTCTTCCCTAGTAAAACACTGGGACAATCTGAGCACACATGCAGACAAGGCTAGAAGCCTATTGAGTATTGTCCAGAGAAGAGCAATAAGGCTGGTGAAGGGATTCGAGCACAAGTCCTATGAGGAGAGGCTGAGGGAGTTGGGGTTGTTTAACCTGGAGAAGAGAAGGCTCAAGGGAGACCTCATCACTCTGTACAATTACCTGAAAGGAGGCTGTAGCCAGGTGGGGGTTGGTCTCTTCTCCCAGGCAACTATCAGTAAGACAAGAGGGTATGGTCTGAAGCTCTGCCAGGGGAGGTTTATGTGAGGTATTAGGAAGAAATTCTTTACAGAGAGGGTAATCAGGCATTGGAATGGGCTGCCCAGGGAGGTGGTAGATTCTCCATCCCTGGAGGTTTTTAAGATGAGACTGGATGTGGCACTTAGTGCCATGTCTAGTAACCACGGTGGTAGTGGACCAAGGGACTTGATGATCTCAGAGGTCCTTTCCAACCTGGCTGATTCTATGATTCTAAGTTGGAGGGGAACATGCCACTCCGTGACAAATCACTGCAACATACCCAAATGATCGGTCTCACAGTTTATGCACATTAGCAGTCACGTTACTTGCAGTGGCACCATGAAAGCAATAACAGTGCCTCCAAGGGAACACCAGCACCAAACCATTCCCACCCTCTACAATAATGACATTTGTAGAGACAACATAAGGAATAAAGTACTGAAATATAAAGGCTGTCAAGTCACAGCAACTGAAGTATACGGCCCCAAAACCAAAAGCAGTCCCAAAAACATAACAGCTTTGCAGATACATCACTGTAATACAACAAGGTCAAGCTCTAGTTAACAAAATATTTCCAAAGAGTACTAGGAAAAAGCCATGAATATAAACGTACTCTTGTCCAACCACAACAACTTTGAGATATTTCTTTCTTTTATGGGATACATTGGAAACCGTGGCCTTAACTGTTCTTGCAAGTCACAACCAGCCATCAAAGAGAGGTTGGCATTGCTTTTGTGAAATCACCATTTTGACAGTTATCTTAAATTAGAAGGAAGAAAAGTTGCTTATGGAACAGAGCTGCAGTTCCCAACTGCAGATTTCAACTTTGATTAAAGTTCTGTGAGGGAAAAAAATAAATTCTCCGATTCCAGCAGCCTTTACCTCCTGAAATGGAGGTCAGTGGGCTTTTCCTTTGGAGTATTCACCCAGCTTTCATCACAGTAGTTGGACCAAAGCATTCTCAATCTATTTACTCAAAAGGAATTCTCCTAGTTTCTCTCCTGAGGGAGACTAAATCAATCCTGTAAACTGAAATACTTGTACACAAAGAAATCCTCTGAGTTGTGCTGGCCATACACATTCACACTGCATGTGACTTTTTTGCTGCACAAGGCTTCCTGTGTTTGTTCAGTATGTCAGCCGGTAGGACTTGCACAGCTTGCAATTTACCACAGTTACACAAACACTGCATGAAAATTTGAAGTGTGCTAGTTACCACTTAAAAATCCTTCTACAAAATTTCAAGACTGTCTACTGGGTACATAATTCTTTTTCTCCTTCTAGAATTTTTCCTGTGTCTACTCTACTGTTGCCTTGGCAGGGCAAGACTGGGGGAGCAGACAATAACTTAATCCACCACAGGGTACACTAGACAACACTATTAAGAACTTGCATTTCACAGATTTTCAGGTTCTGGTAACACCACAAGAGACTGTCATTGAGAGCATCAGAGAAACTTTATTACCACAGTGAAAGAAAAGTTCTCAAGAAGTTAGTTAAGAGAGACAAGCTGCAGCAATGTGTGGAGTGTTTGGTAAGTGTTGGAGTTCCCTCAGCCCTAAAACTAAGTACATGTAACCATGTGCTAATCATGAGACTGCAACACGCACTTTTACAGCACAGGTGTCCTAGGCCACATCTGGAAGAAAACAAAACCAAAGAGATCTGGCATGGGCAAAATCTGCTGTTGAGTCATCTAAAGGAATATAATCTTGCATCTTAAAGCCCCAAATACACACCATCGTCTTTCACTTCAAACAAGGACTCCTTCTCCAGGGCTGTGAAATCTGTCAGTACCAAGTATAGTGATGCCTGATAGCACAGCTCTTGGCTTTGCCAAAACACCAGGTTATAGAGCTGGAAAAGGAGATCATAAAAAAGCCAGCAGGTTGCTAAGATGACAGATTAATCTTGCAATACCATATTCAGAATAACAGAAACTTCTAGTCCACACCAGGCTGGTCAAGATGAGACAGAACAGATCCAGTCTGCTTGACTATGCTACCAATTGTTAATGCTGCAGGAAAGTTGAATAGCTGGAAGTTCGCAGTGAAGAAAGGTGTGTCAGGGAGTTTTGGTAAGGTTTCCCAGCTCTGCTATGCAGCAAGTGGAAGGGAGTCTCACCCATAGGCCTGAGGCATCTAAATGGCTACTGGTAATACAGCAGGTAAAAAATACAAATCATCACATCTTCACACAGCAGGTCAAATCTTGTAGCACATGTATTAATAACATACCTTACAGTTTTAAACACAGATACGCCAGTCAAAAAGGATTCTAAAATATATTTTAGAAAAATCCAATTCAAATGGTTTTAACTTAGGCTTCCACACTTGAATACATCTTGATGTATTGCAGTCCCTGAATCTAAAGCTGCTAAAACCTAAATCCAGCATTTGAACCCACGTGCTCTACCACATGTCATAACAGCAGCTTTAGGACAATTTGACAATTGTTTTTGGTCTATCTAGCTATAATGTGTCAGCTGGGAAAAACATTTTCCAAGACAACTACTGCAGGAGCTGTGTGGCATAGTGAATTATCATAGTGCCTGTCAGTACGCACCCAGAAATCTGAGGAAAGTTGTCGCCAGGGTTTTAAATTATGTGAATGAAGATCTGGCTCTCAAATATCCACCGTGGTCTAGAAAGTCATCAGCTTGCAAGCTACTCGACTTCTGATTTGAAATATGCTTCCTTACAAACTGAGGAAATGAAGTGACTGCAAATGAAATCAATCTTTGTTCATTTAGTGGAAGTTCTAGAGGCAGTTACCTACGAAGGAATATAATTCAATCTGCAGGCTACACAAACTTGCAGAAAAAATTGTTAAAATACCAGTGAGTGCTGATAAGTAGGACTCTACTAGCAGAGAGCTGCTTTGAAGTACAAAATACCACACCCACCCCAACCCTTTTCAAAACTACACAGGCACTGGTGTTAAATACTAAAGGAGTGAGCAGCAAACAACTTGGAAAGATGTAGTAATATTATTATGGATGTTCGCGTAAGCATGAAATTTCTTTTTTAGTGGACAGAACAGCAGGAGTCTCCAGAACTGACTGGAGATGCAGCATTCAGAACCAGAGGAGTAGTTCCTCCAGCTCCACCCAAACCATGGAAATAAGAAATGTTGATCTTCTCCCAACCTGCTGAAAGATCTCTGCTTCCCGAAGAAAACCAGCCTTATACCAGGTCTGCAGGCTAGGCTAGGCAGAGGCAGAGGCAGTGGTTGCAGGTGCCTGAAGAGAGCAGTTTCCCTTAGGTGAGTCTGTTACCAGATCTACAGCCTAGAAGGCAATGGTAGTAGCCAACTTGTGTATGATATCCTGAGCAAAAGCAAAGACTGCTACCAAGTCACAACTGGTGAACACCAAGGTGAGTGCAGAGAGAACACAAATCTGAACAAGTAATGAAGGTAACAGTCCTCATGAAAGAAAGTTGTCAGCAGCTGGAGCTGAAACTGCTGGTTTGCCATTAAAGGGTGTGAGAAGACACGAGTGCCTGGGGCCCATGACAGCAACTGAATGCCTCGCTTCCCACCTCACAGGCCCCCACCTTCCTGGTTTCTACAAGGACACTGCTCAAAGCTGCAGAATGCTGATATCAAGGAAGAGTGAGGAAAGTTTCGTTTGGGCTTCTTAGAAGAAGCAGCAAGTGAGAAAGGGGGCAGATGGTTCCTACAGGATCATTTCAACCTCCCGTCTCTATACTCCAAGCACCCACCTTCTAGCCAGAAGAGATGCAGTCGAAAGAGATGTGTCTTGAACTACACAGAAGGCAGTCCATCACCATAGATTAGTATTCAGCTTTGGCAACATGACCCTCAACCCACCTATTTTCTTAAGGCCTCTGGCAAGTAAGAAATGAAAAGAAAACCAGAGCTACAAAATTACCATAGAAAATGTCAAAGTAGAAACAAACAGAACAAGTGACACTAAAACTGTAATCAGCATTTAATTTAAATGGAAAAGGCTCATAGGTAACAAAAGGTTTCATATTACTTACAGCTCATGAAGAGATTTTGAAGGGTCTGCAATTTTATTTATTTCTTTTTTAATCAAGCATACACAGAGACTTCTGGTTTCAGAAAAACCAAGAAGGTTAACAATTTGGGGATTTAAGTACACTCTAAGTTGCATGGACTCTGGAGCAGGAAAACTGGGCAAAAATTTATTCTAACAGATGTTACTCAGCATGACACAAACCCTCAGGTTAGTCTTCCAACCTCTCTTCAGTGTTTAACATTAATTAAAATTAAAGTGTATTCACTGACAAGTTATTATTCTTGTGTGATTTCTGTAATGAAAATGTTAGCTAAAAATTCTGTATAACAATACTTTTAACAAAGGTTTTGTTATCATGGGTTATACACATATTACAAAACTCAAAAAATAATTATATTTAATGAAAAGAGGATGAAACATCTTACATGCTATTCCATATAGGAAATCTAATTTGTTCAAGAATAGAAAACCAAGTCTAATATCAGAGGTGAGTCTGCCAAGGTGATATCTTCTAGCCACTGTGGACCATATTATTGTACCTGAGGACTCCCCAGTTCCCCTGGTGCTGCTGCTTGCCTATTACATACTGCATTTTTACATACTTCATTCAACAACAAGCAGTTTCAGTAATTCCTCTGCAGAATAGTAGTCTGCCAACAGTGCTGTCCAAGAGCAACACCCAGAGGCTAAATATACTGCTACAGCAACACTGTGCATTCTGACCTGTTTCTTTCTGAGAAGCACTGAAAACCTTCATAAAGATAAATAACAATTTCCTGTAAAGACAAAGAGCTGCCAAAGCTCTTTCAATAGCAACAACAACAACAAAGTGTTGGAGGTATACAAACTCATAAAAATCACACCTTTATAGCTACTGCAAACAACATTTAAGAACAGATGATATAAACACACAGTGAGTGATATTGAGCAAATAAGCAGTAGTTTATGTTAACGTGTGTGTATATTATTTTGGCTGGCAGCAGCACTGCAAAGGAGCAACTAGAAGGATGGACTGCTCTCTAGAAACCCAATTCCATTCTTCAAAGGCAGAAAGAAAAGAGGAAGGGTGCTCACCATTTCTTTCACCAGTTCTCAAAGCAGTACATTGGGTTTTTTCCTTAAATCTTGAAGGCAGTTCCTGTGGGAACAACTTGTCTGTGCAATAATAACAAAACTCCAGCAAAAAAAGTAATATTCCAGAGCATCTTTAAGAGGAATATCTGGAATCAGAGCATGAAGAGGGATAGAAAAACGGATAAAAAACCAACTCACTAAAGCTTCATCTTAAAGATCTCTGACATCTAACAAGACTAATCTCTGTAAATTTAAAGCCTACATAGAGAAAAAGACCAACAAACTCAGAATACAACCAGTAACATCAGACTTATCTCACCAAACACTTAATTAGAATAAAATGTACTTAAAAGAAAACGGAGTGAAGACTGTATAATCACAAAACATGATTGCAACTACCTAAACTTTTATATTTTGAGATTTCAGATCAGGTCAATGATTTCAAAACCAAACAAAACCAGAAATCTCAATCAAACACCTGATGGAAAAGTTTCTCATCTATTAAGCAGAGTTTGCTCCGTTCTCCTCAGTTGATCACTTTTTTTTTTTCCCTCATCTGTTTTCTCAGAATCATGTTTTTCATGTGGCTCATACTTTTCACCTGGTTGCAGCGAAACTGGAATTGCATCAACTACAAGGAAGCAATCATTCCTCAGCACCTGCTCAGGCATTACTCTGTTACAGCAGAACAAATTCAAGAGAAGAGATTTAACTTTATCATCCTACAGAGGGAGAAGGATTTCATCAGTAAGCAAAACAAACTCGATTACAAATTAAAACCAAGCATTTGATGAACACATCTTGTAAGTACTTAGGGCTCAAAGCCTTCACAAGGTGTTGTACCATAGCATTCCCAACAGACAGCAGCATTGATAGTCATAATGCTCATTAGCAACAAACAACAATCAAATGTTCAGCACTAGGTCTGTCAACCTGGGGCCAGTAGATTTCACAGAAAGCATGAGGTTTTGAAATTTTGAATTATAAAACCACTATATGAACCACTATAAATTACAGAAATACTCAAACTGGTCTTTCTACTGAGAACAAACAAAACAGGTGCCATTCTCCTTCTATAACTTCATCTTTTAACTGTTGTCATATTGGTTCATCTCTCTACAGGAGCACAGGGGGAAAAGAAAACCAAAGCAATGGGCTCTAAATCAACAGCAGCTATTCTGCTATTTACCCATCACTTACACTTAGGCTCTTTGGATTTATCAGAAGGGATTACATGCCTAAATACTTAGCACATTAACAGCACTAGACTCCATAGACAAAACACAAATCCACAGCTGCTACACATATGCATAAGCATCAGCTGTTGAGGAAGAAAGAGAACACACTGGATTTGGACAAGGGGACTACAAGAAAGACAATCTCAAATTCTGATCTAGAGATCTAGATTACTAAACCTCAACTGGAACAGAATCTTTCCAGAGGAAGGCTTGCTTGTTCAGAGTCCCCAAGCCAGCAACTCCTCTGATCAGGGTCAATATTAACAGTGGAGCACAAGGTATCTGTACACCTCTCACTTCTCCCTCTTTCACCCAGACTGAATGCAAAGGAATGTACACAAGTAGTCAAAAACTTGAAGACTGAAACAAGCAATTTCTAATTCTTTCACTAATTATCAGAGTGACTCTGGAGAACTAGCCACTCCCCAGGTAATCTGAAATCTGGGTTAAAAGATAGGATCTGAAAACTGTTGATCTTGCAGGCATAAAGGGTTGCTCAATATTTGTAAAACATTTTAAATACTCAAAAGAAAATCTCTAGTTAAGGGGACACAATGAAATACAGGAATGAACCATGACTACATACTTCCTCTGTAAAATAAAGTGAGGAAAATCTGAGCACTTGAAGAGCTTGAAAAGCTTTGTACTTGTATATTTGCATTTCAAGATACTGTGAAATGTCTATCAACAATAAATATCCCCTTTTCACACTAAGGAAAGTGAAAATTGATTCCACAAGAAATACTGCCGTAAGACAGCATTTCATCATGTTTACTCCATTTCATTTTGTTTGATCTTATTTACTTTTTTTTTTAAATACACAAAACTGGATGGTGAAACACACTGAACATTGAAGGCTGACGTAGCTAAATGAGTGGCTGCAAGATCTTTCCACTCAACATGGCCTTTCCTCAACAGTGACCTAACATTAATCTCTCTAGTTTAAAGTTTTACATTATTTTCCTGTGGCAGTTTTGCATTTGTTGACAACAACAAAAATTTTACTACTTGCAAGTGTGCAATTCCTCTGGGCACGAGATTGAGATGAAATGGAAATTATGGTCTGTCAAGAGCCTGCAGATGGGCATGGAGATTAATTCTGAATAAGCTGATTATGGATAAAGCACTTTAAAGCAAAATAGATTTTCCCCAAGAACTGGGGCAAGGATTAACAGCCAGAGGTCTAAAAGATTCCCCAAGAAACAGCTGAAAGATATTTATTAGTGTTACATTTCTTAGTAAAACCCTCATCTGTATTTCTGAGCACTGCAGGCAACACAGATTGCTTACTGGTGGACTTTAGTGGTGAGGCACATGCATGTACACGCATGCAGAATGAATCCTTAAAAACAAAGTAAAACTCCAGTGCTGCTTCTTTTCATCACGGGAAGAAAAAAAAAAAAAAAACACCAAAACCAAAGAAATTTGCTCTTATTAAAAGCTATAAAATTAATTCATCCCTGCTAAGAAAAACCCAGCTAAATTAATTAATTGTTCTTGAAACAAAAGCAGTCGTTTGCACTTCAGAAGATACCTGTTACAGAAGAACACAGAAATATAATACCCTGAAACCAGCCATTTAAACTTTGATTTGTATCCTTCAGACTTTATTTGTAAAGCATTATCATAGCAGAAATTTTATGGAAAACAGAAGTAAGCCAACTAGTTTTAATGTCCCAAGGAATCTTTTCTAACTCCTTGAACAATTAAATTTCCTTTATACATGAAAGAAAGTTAGGGAGTTTTAGTATCTAAGGATTATTATGCTTAATTCTGAAACTTACACTGGGCAGATGGCTCTGCACAAATTTTGTGAAATACATTTAAAACCCCTCAGCTGGCCCTAATGTTCAATCGTGAAGTACTGAATCTTCTTTCCTATAGTATTGTACGTTTCATGAGATTCGCTTAATTTTTAATTAAAAAAAACAAATCAGGCAACAATAATGAGCTACAAGATACACATTTACAGGATCACCTCCCTGCTCAAATGGTGCATGTTTTATTCTTCTATTTCCCACGGTAGTGTCCCATTGGAAACAATTTTGCAGAAGGATTTGGTAGACAGTCCTGTGCGTTATCAGTAATGTTTTCGTCCCTGGAAAACATTGTTGAAGTTGTTAAAAGACATACTGTGGAGGAGTCATCTAATAGAGCAAGATTATTTGCAGTACTGTGTTATATAGTGATGCACAAACTACTCTGCCAGGACACTGGAGCTGTTATAGCTGTGTTAGGCTGGTGCTGCATCATGACGGTTTAACTCCATCTTAAACAGTCATCTCTGTAAAGCTGGCAAATCATTAATACACAAGTATAACCAAGAAAGAGGGATTTATAATTTGGTCTTAATTCCTGTCCAGAAGACTGAAAGATTATGAGAATGACAGTTACACAAGAAAATAAACCCAAGGAAATACAAGCACTCAAGTAAAGGATGGACAGAGATGAGGCTACAAAATTGGGTGTTCATCCAAGAGAAAGATAAGTTAGTGAAAGATCAGAGTTGGAGAGCCAAGTTGTAAAGCATGAAGGTGCACAGATCTTAATCTCAAATAGTCACTGGGACACTGGAACAGGATAAGATTCAAAAAAAAGGGCCTTAAAATAGAGTTCAAGGGAAAAACAGTTGCTGGCATAAGGTAGAGAATTACAGTATTGAGAGTAGAAAGAATGAAAACAGCAACACAAATTTGTATCACACAGGGTTTACTTATAACTGTGCATTTGGCTGAGAGGTATAGGAAAACTTGTTTCACAAAAAAGAAACCCAATCCAAAGAATAAACAGCACAGTACATTTTTTTTAACTGCATTTAAGTGATTAAAATAGAATTTGGTTGTTTTATTAATGCTCAAGCGCTGTGCAGTGATTATGTAGTAAGACAGATGAACAAAGTCAACTTCCTGACTTTAGAAAAAATAGATTTCTAATTCAAACACCTCCTTTGAGGCTGAATCTCAATGACTTATTCCCCAAGTCTGTTACTTGGTGTCATTCAATTAATGGTGAAGAAGTTGCTCCTTCTGAGGTCTGAGTTAAATATTAAGAAAACTCTGGGGCTTTCTACCTTCTCAGTCATCATTTTATTTGTGCATTCTATCTAAAATTATGCAAATAGTCAATTAAGAACATTTCTCAACCCAGCACTTAAAATGAAATATTTGACTTTAAAATTTGATCAACCACTTCTAAACAAGAGCAGTCTTATCTTCCTCATCTGACAATTGACATACCATGGCAACCACATCTACCTCAGGTGTTCTATCTTCTTATATATATGCCAAACTCCCAGTTTTGAATGCAAAGCTTTAATAGTACTGATGGATTTTTTCCCTTTAGTTATGAAAACCAAACATCAGTCAAGGAGATACACCACGTTTCAAATGAAAATGGAGTAATACAATAAAATGGCAAGGAAAGACTGTTTTCTAATTTTAAAGTAGGGTAAAACATGCTGCTCAAGTTTCTCTTACACAGAAACAAGAGGAAAAAAATAGTATCAGAATAAACTTTTAGAGGTCAAAAGAAATAAACGTTTAAAAATAAGACTCAAAAGTACATGCCCAAGTTATGTGTTTAATTACATAATCCTCTTTAAGAAACGTTGAGGGGTAAGTGCACTCTAACAGACAAATGTGAACTCTGTACCCATAAACCAAGCATAATCCCCCCAGTCTTCACTATTGCACAGAAGTACAGCACTTTCCAGACACTGCCTGCAGGTTAAGCTGAAAATCCCTCTACTCTGAACAATTACATAGACAGCAAAAGGAAGCATGTGTTATGTCAGTGCTGGGCTCTCGGAACACGGATCAGCAGAGAACTCAGAAAAATCACTGTCTCCATTTTTGAAGTGTCTCTGCTGCTTAATGAGGGAGAACACAATTTCAGATGCATCACATGAAACTGGCAACTCCTGAATGCAATACTAACACTTGAGCCAGAATTTTCCATCAAATGATCAATGCAAGACCGAGTCTGAGCTGGAGATTAGTTACATGTGGGGCAATCTGAAATTCAGCAGGCAAATTTGGATGAGGCATCACAACGCCAATCTTGCTGCATCCCAGATACTCTCTTCAAGCAGAATCAATCATTTGTTTCGGTCGTTGTTTCTTTGGGGGTTTCTGTTTGGTTTCGGATTTTTGTGTTTTGTGGTTTTGGTTTTTTTTACTTTCTTTTATTTTTTGCCCTCAATTCTACTTACAAAACCCTTTAGAACAGAGGAAGATCTGAAAAATGGTAGTAGAAGTGTTCTAACTAAATCCTACAGTGTTAATAAATTACGAACATCTACAACTTCAAGCTACACTTTAGCTCATCCATTTCATCACTTTTTCATCTGAGTAGAAAAATTACTTAATTTTAAGCAACAGCTTCCTAAATTGGGAATAAAGCATAAGGAAGAGTGACTTTTATATGAAACTTCTTCATCTTCTCAACCCAGGTAATTGACAGTGGCTACCTACCAACTTGCACTGTTAGAAAGTGTTTTTAAAATGCTGCAGCACAGAAGGCATTACTGAAGCCATCCCTGTGTGGATGAAAGAACTGCCAGTATTTCCCAGGAAGACCCCCATATACCTGGAGCTCCAGCTGATGCTCCATGAACCAGTTCCAATATATTAACTGCTCATGCAAAATCACTGCATGGGAACATAAGCACTTGCTGGGTAGCTTGTGGCTTTTCAAGTTTGAACTTCTCCTATTCAGAACACATAGCACTGCAAGTCTGAGCTGGGGAGGCAGCACTACAGTGCCAGAAAATAATAAGGACATGGTCCAACATACCACCTAATGAAGGAAAGTAGGCTGCTTTCTCCTCCCTGGCATACCACACACTAAGAAACTATTAAAGCTCATAAGGTGGCAAAGAATACAAATTGCAAAACCTCTCAGGTAAGAAAAAAAATTTACAAATACACAAAGACATTCAGCACTATTTTGAAGAACTTGACTTCTGCCAGCTTTCCTTTTTTTTTTCTTGTCTGCCTTTCTGTTCCTTATCTGGAACTAATTGCTTCCCTACTCTTTATTTCCAACATATTTTAGAATTGTCTACTGTAAAAATAAAAGCTATGCCCCAAGTTTCTATCCTCTTCCATGACAGCAGCCAGCACCAGCTATAGACAGACTGGAGAAGACGAGTTTGTAGACTGCGAAGAGTCCTTGGTAACACATCAGTTACCAGCTCCACTTGTGATCATGCAGAAAGTACAAGCCCTGAGCAGGACTGACACCTTTACAGAGAAGGCACACACTGGACCCAGGTTGTGAACCATGGGTGAAACTTTCCTGTTGTATCATTCAAGCTGCTTATTTCAGCACAGCCCATACCTGCAGGAAGGACAAAAGAGAAGGACAGTCTTCCTCAGCTCTTGTAATTTTTCACAATTACACCATCTGTACTGAATATCTGTAAGGTTCCCCATCTAAAACAGTTGGAATTTAATTTTATGTTAAGTGGAAGAAGTTGTTGTCATTTCAAATTCATTGTAACCATCAGGATTAGGAATAGCAAACTTTGTGTATAATTCTGACTCTGCTATCATACCAAAGCAACAGTAATCTACTATATCAGGATTAAAAAACAGCTTCCGTATCACAATTCAGAAATTGAACATATTCTCAAACACATATTTTATTCAGTCTGCTCCCTGGAAACCCAAGAGAATCTCGTAAAACCTAATCACTGAGAAAGGTGTGTCCTTCATTTATGTGACACACCAAATATTCTAGCCCTTTGCCTACTTGTTTCCTAAATCAAAAGGTTGGGGTTTTTTCATTTTAATTAGCTGATCAGCAATAAACATAATGGCAACATCATTCATCTACGAGCAACACCAGGTTCTATAATTCATTCACTTTTTTCTCTCATAAGCAGGCACATTTTTCATGTCACCTCATTATTCAAGAATCTTTTTCCCAATAGGTTTCATTAGTGTGTCTCATTTTAAATCCCTCTTGGGAGCTTACTGCCCCTTTACAATGTTTGAGGCACACGTGCAGGTTCTTTTTTCCCTTAAGCATCATCAAAATAACTAATGTATGACCAAACAAACAGCAGTGAAGCTGCAGCAAACATTACCAGCGAAGCTGAAGTAATATTTACATTCTTTAAACTTCTCTGGGGGGTAGTGGGGAACCCTGAAAACTGGGACATTGACTTCAGTCACAAAAGAGGAGGCATACACATTACCAACAAAGTTAAAAGTTAAAGTAATACACAACCAGCACAGTAGAAAGAGTTGGACAAAACTTACCATGTTGTGAACAATACCTGTCAGTGGAGGGAGTAAGTTAAAGGCACAGGGCCATGGCTGGGGACTGAAACAGAAAGATGACTATGCACTGACTTTTTTTTTCTTTTTTGGTTGCTTGGTTGCTTGGGTTTTTTTGGTTTTTATGCCATTCAAGCTTGGCCTCAGGGCTGTAAAACTTCCACATTTAAAGGAAAAACTGAATTCAGAAAACTGTTTGACATAGTTACCACTTACTTGGAATAGACTAAATTAATGTTTCTAAACCAATCTGAAAAACAACAAACAAAAATACCAACACTATAACATTTTCATACTTCCTCAATGTTCTTTTCAACCAACTTCCACCTTATTTGGGCCTTTAAGCTTTTCACAATTTTCTTAACTGATAATACGCTGTTAGTATTAGGTCTTCTATTCAGTCATTCCTCTGCCTGCTTTTTGAACTAGGAAGAAAAAAATTCAGGTTAAAGATTTCTGTTTTGATATGCTTTAGTCCAACTGCCTGGCCTATTCAAATTCAGCTTTTCAGGGTCTTTCCCCACTGAAGAGGGGGTTTACTGTGTTTTGTTTTCATTACACTAACAATCTTCTGAAAAACAAACATTCTACTTAGAACTCAATCCCCTTAAGTCACATACTCTTGATTTGTCATGAATCCAGTGATTCCAGCTTCCACTGCTTTATTTTTTAAAAAGGTATCTTTGTATTTAGCTGAAATGAAGCATTGGCTAAGTTAATGTACACTGGAAATCTGAAGCTTTAACCCAACCTACCTCTTATCACCAATATACCCCTAGAATTTTCTCATAAAAAGACAGAGACACTTATCAAAAAGAAACTATGTAAGAAAGGGTTACCTGTAGGGATCAGAGCCATAGAAACAGATAAGGTGTAAATACACCTCAGCACTGCCCAAGTATCTGTTTTGAATGACAGTGATCATACTTTGCTCATGATTAACTTTATACATGACTTTATTGTAAGTACTTATAATTATTCGCTTCTCTGCTTCATCATGTTCTTGGACTGAATTACATAGAGGGAGATTAAATATTGAGAATCATTCTTCATTTATACATACCAACATTTAAGATGTAAAACCTTTACTGAGAAGTTCCATTGTTAATGGAAAATATAATTTATCAGATTTTTCTCTCTTTTCTTAAGAGGTTCTAAAAGAGAAGTTAGCAAGTCTAAGAGTTCATCCAAGAGTTTCAACAGAATAAAACTGATTGGCACTTCTATGCAGAAGTCCACATGCTAAAGAATAATTCTTTTTAAGGATACCACAGTCAAATAGATATGGAACATTAGAACAAGAAACCAGTGACCTTCAATGCAAGTGACCTTCCAATGCAACTCTCAGTTCTATCATCAAGAGCTGTCACAAGCAGACTAAACTACAGGTTTGTTGTTAGTGTGATGCTACATCAAAGGACAGATGCAACTTTTGCTGACATGACCATTCTCAGGTGCAGCAGAGACTCTCAGTGCAGAGACAATGAAAGTATCTCAGCATCAGCAAAAGAGAATGGAGGAAATACTTATCAGAAAATATAAATAACCAAGAAAAAGGCTAACACTATCACAGACAAAGATTATCAGTAAGGCAAGAACACTTACCCCATGCAAAATGAAAGTGATGAAAAACTGTTCAACTCTTAAGATTGGAAAAACTAAGTTTATCCATACACATTCACCCAGAGAGGCAATCCCATTATTTCGATCAGAATTTTCACCTGTATTCTCAACACAAGCACCAAAACTTGGTAAGGCTCAAAGAAAGCATCTTTGCATACAGAGAGGGAAGAATCAGCTTTCCCAATATTTCTTATTTAAGCCAGTTCTACATACAGCTACGTTCTTGTAACACGAAGCTGTCTTTTCTGCCTGTTGTCTGGAAAATACATTCTTTTGTCTCCGGGGAGCAACCCAAGCAGCTTTCTATCACATTTCCACAAAAACCAAAAAAATGCTGCCTAGTAGCAAATATCTTGTCTGTTACATTAAAAAAAGTTTTAAACTGAAATCAAATATGTGTAAAATATATAAAAGTCGTGACAGAGTTGGCATGATTAGAAGTTACATTTAATTCTATATCCAGTTCTTCAGAAACGGACAGCTCAACCTTTTTGAGAATTTAATCTGCACTTCCTACCACTTCTCTAAATCAGAAAATGCTTCTACCATGAGGTTACAACACTTCAAAGAGCAGAAAGAAACACCTGGATTTGCAATTGAAAATTGAAAAGAAGTTAGCAAGCAGACAGCAAAAACAAGTAAGAAATGCAAAGACTTAGCACTAGCGGAAATCTAATCAGGGTTTATGTCAGATCTCACCTTGCACTTGAGTAATATAACAATTTCTTGAACTAACAGTTAAGATTCACTAGGCAAAAATAAAGTTGGTTCTTGCCCTGACTGGGTTTTATTTTCCTAATCTGATTTTGCTTTTTATCAAAAATGAAACCAAAGAAGAAGAATCCAAATCCTCCTGAGTTTCATGTCAAAAATCAACATGTGCTGCCCACACAGCGGTACATGAGATTTCCGTTCATCTGTGGTACAGCCTGAGATAAAGACACATCCTGGGATCTATTTCACAGTTTATCAAGTGTGAAATAAGGTTAAAGATTTTACCAGGAAACCATAAGTGCTTTCATAAAAGTCAGAAATAACTTTGCTTCAAGATATAATGTGCAGAAGGTGACAGAGAAAAATCAGAAAGATCAGCTTATAATTACACTGAATGTTGTTTTTAGCAAAGTTTGTTGCTCATATCTGCAAAAGAAGAGATATTACACTGGCAAGCAGAAACAAAAAAGAAATATGGCCCTGTATTTAACATACAAGATACCAGTCGTTACAGAAACCTGCAAACCCCACCTTGTTCATTTACCTATAAAGCTTGTGTATTCCATTAAATACTGTGAAAGTATTTTATTGTCTTAACCCTAATGGAGCTAAAAAAAAAAAAAAAAAACCCAACAAAAAAACCCCCAAGACTTTAACAGTGCAGGTGCAAACAGTGTTGCTCCTAAAAGCCTGGAGTTGTATACAGGAAAGGAGTCACACAGGCTCTGAAAGTTTCCTTGTCTGCCATTGACCCAGTTCCTATTGTATATATTCTCACAGAAGCTACAGTAGCCTAATTTGGATTCAGAAAGAGAGGAAAAGGAGCATCTATTTAAAATAAAGAGAAGGTAAACACTTCACAGAAACATTTCCTTTACATGATTGTTCACTACGTCTTTTTTAAAGGAGGTAGAACTTAAATTGCAACAGAAAAATTGCATATCAAAAGTCAAAGTGATTAAGAAAGAAAATTGAAAATTTCTTTCTTGGTCTACCTACCAGTGCTTTACCAACCCGAGCCAAAAGTCTGTCCATTTCCTCTACCTCTGCAACATTTGCAGAAAAGTTCAGATTTGAAATAGGTAAACCAAAGTTCATCACTATACTAAAAAACTTGAGTCACTTTCATGCATGCAGAATAGCACTGAATTGCAATCACAGAAGCACCTGCAGGTTTGTTTGCCCCCTCTAATAACTGACATGATTATAAACATCTGTAAGTAATTATATTCATTAACATTATACTCCACATGACATGCATCGAGTCTATGCTGCTGCTGAACAGGATTTATCATCTGGTCAAGGGACACTGATACTCATGACAGCATCTGGGTGCAATGAAATGCAAGAACAGAAAACTTATTCACTATGAAAGGGCACAACCCTTGTGCATTATGTACCATTCACGTGGGCAGGAAAGTTATGTTGACACAAACTGAGAACATTTACATGCAAGTGTGACAATGAGATCAGGGAAGCTGGGCCTACAGGAATGGAGAGAGAGGAGCTGACAGTCTTTCCAGGAAGATTAAGAGTCCTAAACTGAGCAAAACCATAGATATTAAGCACAGATATAGGAAAGTCACAGTTACCTTCCTACTTTGCATTTTCTTTATAAGCAAAACTCAGTGGATGGTGATCCACTTGCACCACCCATCACCTTTTATGAGAAATAACCCACATCCAACTTCAATGCTCCAAACCTCCTACAATTCAAGAGTGAGAGATACAGAACATCAGAATAGTAGACAATTTATTTACACAAATTCTCCAGACTCAACATTTCAATGAGGAAAAAAGTCTATTGTATATTTGTCTGCAGCCTACATCGCATCCAGTCAGATTGGCTGTTCCTTTGCAGCCAATCTCTCATCGCCATCTTAAGCAGTATTTATGAACTAGAACCTTTTAGAATCTGAAGTCTTTCTACCCAAAGGTCTCTTGAAAGGGCTAATCAAAGCATTTCAGTCACACAGTGAACAGATAGAAAAGCGCACCTAAAGTTATACTTCCATGAAAGTACTGGCATCTATGCTTTTTTCTAAAAGAAAAGTACCTTTTGTATCAACTCCATCTCACTGCACCAAGAGTAAAGGTAAAGTAATTCTCTATTTCTCAATGCATTACCTTTCCCTCTGTATTGAGGCACTGTCATTTAGAAACACTGTTGTTATGCACAATCTCCCTGCCATAAGTAGCTGTCCCTACTAATGCCTCACTACCTCGGTTAAAAAGTGTCATACTTCACCGTGCTCACCAGCAAGAAAGACTGACTTCGCATTACCTTAAAGATATCACTGAACCCGTCAGCAAGATTTTGCAGAATCCTGTCCGTGTTATTTCTGACACAATTTAATTTTCTTGTTTTAGCACTCTTCTACTCAAAGAACCTCCTAAGTCACGTGCTTCAGATTCTTGAACATGCATCATCTCCAGAGAAGCTGTCAGCTCCTGTGTGTCACGTAAATCCAGCAAAAACAATTTTGCAAACAAGGGAATTCTGTGACCATGTATTACCTACAAAAATCAAGATATTTAACATAGAAAAAATTAGCACTATCTGCTGGCATAAAATTATTTTTACTACGGTCTCTTTCTATGTCCAATGAAGCATATTTTACATTCCACTTTCCTTTGAGATCAAGTGCCAATATGTCTACCAGAAAATGCAATGCAGAAAAGGATCTCACACAGAGATCATCAAGTTTGGGCTTTTTCCTTGAAAACGTGGAAGAAAAAGTCACCACAAAAAACCACTACACTTAACAGCTCATAAGAAGTCATTTGGACTTCAAAGTCATACTTATCAGGATAAAGAACAAAATGGGGTTCAATTTATAATGTTCCTTATAGAGCTGCTCAACTTCAGAAAATAAATTGAATTTGTACCAAGAAACAAGGTGAGCAGCCAAGGAATGCTTCTGAATGGAAAGTCACTTCTCAAGATCCTTTTAGACCCTTGAGCAACCAAACAGAACACCAAGTAAAACAACTGACACCTCAGGCTGGAAAGGGGCAGCAATGGCCTCCCCTCGCTGAGGGCTGCAGGTACTATGAAGGTCAGGAAGTGACTTTAACCAATTTTGTAGGACTACACATGACGATCCTGCAACCAGACCCAGCACTACAGACACACCACAGCAGAAGTTCAGATTAGGGCAAAAAGTACAAGAACTTTCTCACATCACAATTAACTAAATACAGTGACCAAAAAAAAAAAACCCCAAAACAAAACCAAACAAAAAAACCAACCCTCCACTGAACAGCATTTTATAAAAATTACAAAACCACTTTCATAACAATAGCTACTACAATGAACAACATTCATTCAGCATAATAGACTGTTCAAACAGCAGTTTCCAACTAAGCCAAGTGGCATGAGCGTTGTACAAATCTGCTTGTCTGCAAGCAAATACCAGGAAAAGGTTTGTGCTAAATTTATGAAGACTATTGAAATCATTCAAGTGCACAACAGAATTTTCTCACATTTTTCTGAGTAGATGGGATTCAGTACACCAGGATACACACAAGACATAAAAAGGGCACAGCAAGGTAAAAGCCAAGTTCAAATGGAACAGTCTGAAGGAGGGAGGAAAAAAATCAACTCATTTAACAGCAACCAAAAGTAGGTAACAGAGCAGAGAAAAGTACTCACTAATAGTTTCATATCCAATATCACACTCTGTTTACAAAAATAATAGCACTAGTCACACCAGGACAGTATCTGCATGTACTCCATGAGTCTGTCTTCAAGAATCCCGTAAGTTAGGTCCTATTTCATCCCATTCATTTTTCATACTATAAACACATTTCTCTAAAACATTAGCAACTTCATCAGCATAGGGATACAGAAGCAGTTTCCAGAAGGACAACAAACTACCATATGAAGATGGCCCAGTTGCCTACATGCACTTGTCCCAGCCACTATCTCTAAGCATGGTAATTCAAAGGGAGTGGAACAAGCTACTACACGCTACCCATGAGGCAAAAGAAACTTGCTTACAGATAGATAACAGCTGTTCAGCTCACACCCTAGTTTGCTTTAGGGTAATGTAAGTGTATACCCACACTCTCGGCTTTCCTCTCAAGCAATGCAGTATTGTCACTTGGAAAGGATGGAGCTTATCAACTGGTTATTTCAGTCCTAGCCAGCTGAACCCAGCTGTGGCTGAAGCTGTCTGAACTGGCCAACAACAATTCTCATCAGACAGTATAAAACACAAGTCAGAAGAGATGTCTGACGAAGAAGAGAGTTTGCAATACACAGCCTCGGTGAGAGGGGCATTAGCTCCCAAAATTCTCCTCTAAGAGATATGGAAAAATACTCATTTCTCTAGGATAGCACAGCATGACCACTTCTATAAAATCACAAAAAAGGTTCTCACTAATATTTTGTAAACACTTATTTTACTTTCCCTACATGGGAAAACTATTTTGGTCTTCCAGCTCCTAACATAAGAGAGGACCATCACACAGTTAAGCTAAAACTCAGCATTTAATTAACACACTTAGCAGCATCTCAGTACCCCTTCAAACATTTTCAAAACACTCTTAAAATTTCACTTCTGTACAATTATGCAGAAGATGCTTGATGCCTACCACCTAGTGGATTCACACAGCATAACCTTTAAAAACTCACATGAATATCCCAAAACCAACCACAAAACAGAAAAAAACATGCAAACGACACACTACAACTTTCCTCTATGTGAAGGAGCAGGACTCTCACAGTGCCTCCAGTGATAAAAAGCCATGAAATGCTACCTATGCAATAACTTTTTCCAATTAGATACCAATTTGTACTTCAGACTATAAAAAAAAAAAAAAGAGTATGAAACATTTTTTCAATGGCATTGAAAAATAATTACATTGGAAATTGAGTAATTCCATGAAAATTTGAATGCTTCCATTTATTAATGTTGCTTCAGCCTTATACAAACTTATGTGCAGACTGCAATCTGGGTGATTATTCATAAGAATTCAATCTCATATATATGTGGATGAATAAATCTCTGGAATTCGTACAGACAAGCTGCTCAAATACCAACAACCTTTTTCGCCTCTCCACACACATTGGCAGAGTCAAAATTAAGGCAAGTAATATTTCTGAAGTTAAAGAGGAGAAAATAAATTATTTCTAATAGCAAAGTCCAGTAACATATCTATTGGCAAAGTCCTCTTCAAAAGTCCTTACTGTCTCTACAGAGACTATTTCCCCCTCTACATCCTTACTTTCTGGGTTTGGGTTGTCTGAGAGGGAAAGAGGCTCTTGGAAGGAAAGCATATAATCCAGTCACACAATGCACTAACACAATTTACAGGATAACTGCATTGACTTTTTAATTGGAGATTCTCTCATTAACAGCCATCTTCTAGTAAATATTCTGCGCTTAGTGAAGTCGTGTTAATCACCAAACACAATACCATAAAGGAAAAGCTGTTTCCTAAATCCAGAATCTAGATAATAATTTCCCTCTAGAAACAAAACATCTAGGAGACCAAGATCACAAGTAAATCAAGTATTACAGGAGTCAGATGTACAACTTACCTTGGAAGTGTTACCTAAAACTTCATCTGCTGCTGTCAAAGTCTCCAACTATAATATGTTTAACACTGAAGAAGCGCCCTCCTCAGGTTCCCAGTGTTTCAGAATCTATACTGATCAGAGCAATCTCCTTACCTGCCCTCTTGAGGGCTCAGAGGGGGCAGTTAATCCACTTCTAAAATTAGTTCTTTCACTGCTGAATACAAGTTCTGCTGCACCTCATCTTAGTTGATAAGCAATTCACCTTGTTCATCCTATGCAGAAAGAAAGGCAAGACAGCAACTCTCACCCAAAGAATGTAGAAAGTGATACAAAAAAAGCATTAGTCCTTGCAAAGTACAAATAACACAATATATGCCTGACTAGGAATGAGTGAAAAACGTGGTTTTTTAACCTCTGCTCCTATGGCATGACTGCCTTGAGAAGTACAGCACCCTTCATGGTGTAAAGATATGATTACATGATCAGACAGCTAAAGAAATGGTTTCTGCATGGATGTTGATAACAGTGGGAATTCTAACTGTCACTGAAAATTTAAAATGTCCTGGTTGTCCTATAGTTTTTGATTGCATTGCAGAAATTAGAATTCGGATTATCCATACTTTCATATATCCAAAATTACATCCACAAAGTCAGATTGCAAAAGATTTCTTACTGGAAAAGAATGCTCTAGAATAAAAAAAATCCTTGCCTTCTAGTAGGAAAGGCAGGTGAACTGTGAACTCCCTACTGATTATATACAGAAAGATTACTAAACTAAAGATAATTTTCTAGACATGAAACAAAACAAAGCTTCCCTGGAATAACTGAAAGGATTAGTTCTGCTCATAGGAGAGGAACCCCATATTCATAACAGACAAGGTACCTATCAGACTTACCAAAACCAAACCTCTTGAAATGCGTGAAAGGAGTTAAAAATCCACACTTGGAAGCATGCTTGCAATGTTCTTTTCACAGTAATTTAACTCAACATGCCCATAGCAATATAAAAACACATATGAACATGGTAGACCAAGCTACAGCTTTATGGACCTGATGTAAAGATTTGTTATTTCCTTCTACATCCATCTCTAAAAATAATTTTAAAAAAAAGTAAAATGATTGAAGTAGCTATAAATGGTGTCCTCATGTGTGTTCCCTTCCCTATCACACACACACAAACACATACTGTTTCAAAGCCTTGGAAAGTCTGGTGTGGAGAGCAATTATTAGTGAGGAAACAGAAAACAACAGGAGAGTTAACCATGGCACTAATATCAGTTTCGCATGGAGCAAAAGAACAGTCAAATGAACACCCCCAATTAAAAAGAAACATAATATAAATGTATCTGTAATATCAATAAGTATACACAAACACAGATTCAAATGTGGTCTTAAATTTAGTTTATTTAGTGAAATCTTAGAAAGGGAAGAAAAATACAAATTCTTAGAAATAGAATGAAATCTTAATCAGCAATTTTTAAGTATCCACTGTAGACTTGAAATCTTCTACCAGTAACAGACAAGGGCAGAATGAGATCCAGTGGTTGGAAATTGAGAGATGGACAAGCTCCAACTAAAAATAAAACCCCAATTTGTAGCACACACTGCTTTAAAAACAGATTAGCAATTGAACAGTTGCTGTAATTTAGCCACACATTAATAGACTGGATAATAAAAATCAGTAGATTAAGTTGTACTACAGAAGGTGAACGGAATGTATTGCTTTAGCACTTAAAAACATGAAATAACAACAGTGCAAAAGATTTAATAGGCACTCCTGCACTTTTGGGCATCACTGGAGACTTCCTGCTGTTTTTCCCGTATAAGGCAAGAGCTAGTTTGTAAACCAATTCTATAACATGCTGCATAAAAATAATAAGGACCCCTCGTCATAAAGAACACTTTCCAAGACTTCTACAGAATATTACTTCAAAAACTAGAGCAATAGAGACTTAATGTAGCAGAAGATTCAACCAGGCAACCAAACTCCAGTTAATGCCAGTTAAAGCACTAGAGAAAATTTAACAGTCTACACATGACTAAATGACAATCAAGGAGCTCAACAGATGGCTCAGAAGCCACAGGACAAATCTCCTTCCAACCTGTGTACATGGGACACTTCATGGTTCAGATAATGCCCATTAGATAACTTCACAGAGCATTAAGTACACAAGCAGTATTTTAATAGTCTGCTTTACAAAGATGCAAGCTTTTCACAGTAGCAAGCATTACAACTAAATTCCTTTAAAACAGACTAAAGGCTTCTCAAATTACAAAATTTAGTTCATTTAAAAAAAAAAAAAAACACAGCAACAAAACCCACCACACAAACAACTGCACAAACAACACCACACAACCAACCACCAGACTTGGTAATATCAACTTCCAATCTGGCTCACCATCTTGTTTCTGATAAGTATAGAGATTCTAATGAAAGTCCATAACAGCAGTTTTTGGTTCCCTTTAGTGCAAGTTACTACTTTGCAGTATATGGAAGAGCTAAAGATAGGTCTGGCATCAACATCCATCCTTAAATTGTTCAAATTATCCCAGCAACCCCCACTTTTTTTTTTAATGAGCAAGTGAACAGTTCCCTATTTTTAAACATTAGCATGATTATTTTTTCATCTTTCCCACCAAAAAAAAAAAAAAGCTGAATATGTACACTATAGTCTCCAATAAGTTTCAAAAGCGAAATCACAAATTAAGCAACACATCCATGTCACAATAACTACAGTGTCTGAGAAGTCAGCATATATATTACACCCTATTACTATGAGTACCTACTTACACTGCAGTCAGGGGAACTTCTAATTACCCCTGTTTTTTCATCTGTAAAGCTGCAATCCTTTCAGTAATATTTCTGTAGGAGAGCAGGTAAAGTGATGATCACCACTACATTGCTCTTTGGACATAGAATTTACATAAAATTCTATTATTAGTTTTGAATGTATTTTAAGCATTTCTGTAAATACCTTATAAAGAAAAAATGTTCCAGTCCCCATCTTCATTTTTGGGACAATATCTAGGAGAGACACAGTTAAACCAGCGTAAACCAACTAAGAAACCACACACAACAAAAACTGAAATAACGCCACTTACTCTGCATTCAAACTTAATTGGGTTTACTCACACCTGGGATAGTTGTTTGAGATCCATTACATTTCCCCAAGCCAGGATAAGATGTTCACTTCCAAATGAGCCTTGTGACAGTGAGAGAGGGCACCAGCACTTCAGGGAGGTTAAAGGCACATTGTTTAGGCAACTGAACAGCAAGATTTAACTTAGTAAAGGCAATTTCAACAGCTAGCTTGACAGATTGAGCAGAATTAAACAGTTTGCTTCAGTTTAATAGCCAGCTATTTCATACCCCTCTTTGGATTCAGTGGACTTCCTGTACACTGGATTTACACATACTTCATTTTAACTGAGGAGGAAACGAAGTCAGGGACATCATCACACTTGGTTGCACTATCAAAAATGTCTGCTGGCCAACCTACAGTCAGTATAATTTAAGCAGGTATGACAGGCAGACTAACAAGCACATCATTTACCATGTGCATCTGGGACACTTCTTTTATTTGAAAATACAGTAGCCAAGACTCTGTGGCATGGTACAACACAGAAAATAGATTCTTAAAAATCAAAATTACTCTCAGCAAAATAGAAAGTCAAGTCACTCCGCTGCGCATTGTAGGGACAGGCAGGGCAGAACAGGTGGAGGGGTGGCACTGTGTGCAATAGAAGGGTTGGAATGTATGGAGCCCACAGTTGGCACTGGCACAGTTGAGAGCCTCTGGATAAGAATCAAGGGGCAAACAAATAACATGGATGTCATTGTGGAAGTCTGCGATAGACCTCCCAGACAGGATGATGGTGCTGATGAATTATTCTTTGAGGAACTGAAGGAAAATTCCAGGTCAACTGCCCTTGTCCTTACAGGGGACTTCAGTTTGCCAGAAATTAACTGAGGCCAGCACATAGCTGGTACAACTCAGGCCAGAAGATTCCTAAAAACCCAAATGACAACTTTAGGTCATAAGGGAGCCAGCTTGGAAAGATGCTTTCCTTGATCTGCTGCTTGTCAACAGAATGGATCTCATGAGAGAAGTGGAGATTGGTGTATGTCTTGGCCACAGTAACCACAAAACCATCAACTTTAAAATCTCTGTTGACAGAAGGAAAAGTGCCAGCAAAACCACAACATGAAGAAAGCAGACTTCAGGCTGCTCAGGATATTGATAAGTAAGATTCCCTGCACAAATATTTTTGCAGGTGCCGGGATCCATCATCACTGGTCACTTTTCAAACATGAACTCCTAAGGGCAGGCAATTCCCAAATGTCAGAAATCAAGCAGGCAAGGCAGAAAACCAGCTTGGCTGAACAGGGGTCTTCTCTTGGAAATAAGGCAAAAAGGAAGGTGTATGCCCAGTGGAAGCCATGTCAAGTGACACAGGAAGAGTTCAGAGATGCTGCTTGCTGCTGTAGGGAGAAAATTTGCATGGCCAAAGCTCAGCTGGAGTTGAAGCTGCCAGAAATGTGGGGACAATACAAAGAGGTTTCTCAAATACATTCATGGTAATAGGCAGTACAGAAATATCATCAGCTCATTACAGGACGAGGATGGTCACCTTACAAAAAGGGACAGACAAAGGCAGAGGTGTTTAACACATTCTTTGCCTCTGTCTTTAACAGAAATGATGGACCAAGGGAGCCTCAGTGCCCTGAGCTGGAGGACCGTGACTGTGAGAATTACCAACTCCCAGTCGAATTTTGTGGAATCTGCTGCTTCAGCTGGATCCCTACAAGTCTATGAGGCCTGATGGGATTCATCCAAGAATCCTCAAAGAGCTGGCTGATGACATCACAAAACCTCTCTCAATATTTTTGAGCCGTCTTGGGAATCTGGAGAGGTCCCAGATGACAAGAAGTTGGCAAATGTCCCGATTTTCAAGAAGAACAAGAAGGAGGACCGCAGAAACAACAGGCCTGTCAGTCTCAATGGAGAAGATTATTCTGGGAGGTATTGAAAAACACCTGAAAGACAACAGAATCATCAGTTACAGCCTGCACAGCTTCACCAGAGGAAAGTCCTTCTTATCAAACCTGATTTCCTTTTAGGACAAGGTAACCCACCTAGCTGATATGGGGAAGCCAGTTCATGTCATCTCTTTGGATTTCAGAAAGGCTTTTGATACAGCCTCTCACAGGATCCTTCCAAACAAAATGTCCAGCCCACAGCTGGATAAACACATCATGGCTAGGTGAGCAATTGGCTCATGGGTCGAGCACAGAGGGTAATAGTGAATGGGGTCTGGCAACAGGACTGGCAGCCTGCCACTAGTGGGGTTCCACAGGGCTCCATCCTCAGTCCTGTGCTCTTTAACATCTTCATCAATTACTGGGAAGCAGGACTGGAAGGAATCCTAAGCAAGTTTGCAGACAGCACAAATCTGGGAGGAGCTGTTGATTCCCTCAAAGGCAGGGAGGCCCTTCAGAGAGACTTCAACAAATTAGAGGACTGGGCAAGCACCAACTGTAGCAATTGACCAACAATATGTAAAGTGGAAGAAGTCCTGCCAGGAATGGACTTCCGAAGCTGATAAAGCAATTAGCCAACCTGTTTTGAAAATTGATTGTAATGCTGTATAAGTAAGTGCTACAAGTCCCTCTTTACCTGAAATGCTGTGTTTCCCAANTAAGCAAGTTTGCAGACAGCACAAATCTGGGAGGAGCTGTTGATTCCCTCAAAGGCAGGGAGGCCCTTCAGAGAGACTTCAACAAATTAGAGGACTGGGCAAGCACCAACTGTAGCAATTGACCAACAATATGTAAAGTGGAAGAAGTCCTGCCAGGAATGGACTTCCGAAGCTGATAAAGCAATTAGCCAACCTGTTTTGAAAATTGATTGTAATGCTGTATAAGTAAGTGCTACAAGTCCCTCTTTACCTGAAATGCTGTGTTTCCCAAAATCCCTTCAGACAACTATTATGTGTATTTGACCCTCGTTACTTTTCCCCATTGGCTGTGAAACCTTGTCCCTATGGGCGGTGGTTAAAATCCCCTTAACTCCTTGATTGGGTATATGCTAATTTCCCCAAACCTATAAGTACCTGGACCCTGGAACAATAATCTCTCTCTTGCTCTCTCCTGCTTGTCTCCCGGCGTGGTCTCTGTGGTCCTGGTTTGGGGCTCTGGGAAGCCACATGGCCGGGGAACTAGGGGTGAGCATTCCCCCTCCACCAATAAGGACTAACTGCTAACTTCTGGAGGCTACCACAGCCCCTGCAACCAACCATATGAAGGTCATCAAGGGAAAGTGCTGGATTCTGCTCCTGGGATGGACCAACCCCAGATGTACGTACAGACTGGGAAATCAGATGCTGGAAAGGGACCTGAGAGTCCTGGTCAACACTAAGTTGCAGAACTCCAGTTTTCCTTAATTGTCCCAATGTAACATATTTGTGACACTGCTATGACAAGTTACCCACTTCAGATAGCACAGCATATTCTTGGAAAGTTTTAAGATTTCATGCCACCATTCCTTTGCATCTTATCTTAGGCAACCACGAATAATGTCAGAATGGGTGGGGGAGCCTGGAGAGGTGTGGAGGGGCTTGGTTTCTGAACAAAAATAGTTTTTAAGCCACACATGAGGCCATTGATCACACAAAACAAGAGTGCTACACAAATACTTGTGGAGCTACCAGAAGCAGCAAAGTGCTGTAAGCTCCTTTCAGCAGTACTTCGAGTATTTTGGCAGTGTAACACACTACAACTCATCATGCAGACATGACTTCATTGTTAGCCATTCACAATTGAAGCGGGTGACAGTGTCCAGACCATCTAACGTATTCCAAGAAATCAGTCCATCACTCAAATAGTCTTCAAGAATGAAACAATTTTTCATTATGTTTGTCACAGAAGAATGCTGCTTGCTGGGGTTGGCAACGCAAAAACAAAACAAAACCACAAGGCCAAAATACTTCACACACATACTGAGTCAGTGTGTCACCAGAATGGCACCAAAGACACCATCCCCTCTATTAAATAAATACCTTTGAGATTACCTAGTCACACTGCAGAACCTGCATCCGTCCTACCTTTGCTCCACATTAACAGGTTTTTTTTTCCTCAATTTCCAGCTCAACTGAGTCAAAGCAAAACTGGCCAATGGGGCAAAAACAAGTTCTAAGATGGCTTCGCTTTACTTATGGGCTGTTGGACCCCACTGAGCTCAATCCTCCTGTAAGTTACACATATGCAGGTATTCTTCCCAAGAATGCCAAGGTAGTGGAAGGATTAAAAAAAAAAAGGTTTCTTTCAGATGCAAGGACCACTTTTTTAAGATCGTGCATGTATTAGGCCCCAGGGGCAAAAGGCAACGCCCCTCCTCCTCCAAGGCTTTCTGTATCTTCTCTCTCTCCTCCCCCACTCTCTGTCTGTGGCCCAAGGAGGCCGTGCATGTGTCTACAAACATGATATCTCTCTGCATAGCAGAGAGCAAGGCTGAGAACTTCTCTTGTTATGAGGGGGGAGGAGGGGGAGCACTGAAAGTGCAACATTAACATTTCAACTGCTTATTAACACTTANGGACAGAAAGCCGTCCTGGTGAAACAAGTTCTAACTTCCCTTTACAAATTCTTCCAGAAATGTACCTATTCCTACAGTCCCGTGTAATCTCCAGAAAACTGCAACTGCTACTATCTCACGTGGAATCATTACACGAGGAATTTGCACAAGGAAAGCTTGTGCAAATGAATCCCTAAGCAGCCCTACCTCCCGGGTAACTCACAACCTAGCTATTCTTCTACACACTACTCTGCTATACAGGATGCAACATTAAAATTTCAACTGCTTATTAACACTTATCTCAATGTTGTCAAGTTTAAACATTTAACCTGGGGTTTAGTAAACAAAGGAATAACTTTTCACCAATAGGAATCAAATGTATGCCATGGTCTAGATGTTTTCCATGCACAAGCAACAAAAACAGAACTTACTTGGGTTCTCCTCATGGCTCAATGCTTTCAATTCCATTTCACAAGCTGTTCAATTCAGTATAACACAAAAAAGCTTCTTAAGCAAACAAGTTTGAAATGGTTTAAGTTATACCTGAAAATAGCCACAACACGTTCTCCTAGATGCACAACTACCATCCCTTCCCTGCCTTACCACAAATCCTGCCACAAACCGAGGACACTTCCCGTTCCCAAAAGCAGCACATACCCGTCCTTATCAACACAGCCATGCCTGCACACCCACGCAGGNAGTTGTGGCAAAGGTAGCAAAGCCTTCAATGTTACTAGCAAAGGAGAAATGTTTCCATGCTGTGCTCATGCTGTCCAGCTACACTTACAAAACCAAAATACTCTGTCAATAGCTGTCGAATTATAGCTTCTGAGAAAAGAATAATTTCAACCTAACACATTTCTGCATAACTGAATCCTCTTTTAAGCCAAGTCATATTCTGTCCAAACTTTCTGCAACTTTTCCAAGGAACACAGAACAGTGAGAGAAACATCTGTAACCACTTTCAAGGCTTATGAGAGCTGCTTCCCAAAACGATTGTTCTTTTTTATGTGCCTAAGTTATAAGGAAGAAATAACATTTTACCAGGTTGTTTCTTGTTTGGTTTTTTTTCACAACTCAGGTAGTTTAAAAATTAACACTATTTAAACCCCTTGAATATACAGATTTTGAGAGAGCCCCTGCCATGTTAATAACTTGGTTTCTTTCAAAAAGAAACAACAGCAATTTGTCTCATTCAGCTGTTAATTTTTTTTTTTTTTTTGAGAAAAGATGAAGGATCAAGAATACAGTCATTACACCTCAGTATTGACAAGGCTGTACATGGAAATTCCCTCCTGCTCCTAATTTTCGTTTTGTTCTATCTCCTCCCTTGGAGAGGAGATAGACAAACACATGCACCAATTTACACATTCCTTCTTAAAGGAGATGATGGTCACTGCTATTTCAAATCTTCTTCCCACTGCACTTTTGTCTCTTCTTTAAAAGTAGAAGGGTAATTTGGGCTACCCTAAGCCATACACCTCTCCCAGCAATAGAGATAGCCAAGGAACTCTTGACTACCCAGTTACTTCTAACAATTTACTAATTAGCATCTTCCTTGAAGATGGAATTGAAAACTCTTCTTGCTACAGTGATGGTAAAAGGGCAGAAGTGAACCAAAGTTATCTGATAAACGCTGGGAAACAGATCATGCAAATTCCAGTGTTAGTTCCTGAAACACTCACGTTTCAGCCGTGCCTTTGGGAAACACTCCCCTCTGCATAGAACACTGCATTTTTCTTAGAAAATTAAGAAAACAAAACTTTTGGGAAACAAAAAGCATGCATGGCTTCAAGAGATAAGCAAGGCGATGATTAATAGTATTATTTTAGAAAAAAAAAATACATACCTGAATTTTCTTCAGTGCCTTCACCCGAACAGCCAAACTTCTTCTTTTCATTCCAAGGCAAGTATGTTGTTCAAAGCTTTCAGTTTTCTTAGATGATTCCTTCTCTATGAATTATTTATCATTTTTGAAGCAGTGTTTCAACAAAGTGAGGGAACGCTAGAACAAAAGTCACAACAGTCAGCCAAGGCTACTGACATGCAGACCACAATTTAGGTTTTTGAAAACTAGAGATAAACACACACAGAGCTGGCTCTCCTCAAAACACTACCAGATGCCTAGAAAGACATACAAACCAATAAGAATAATTTTATTATTAGCTTCGTAGAGCTTAATAGTAATTTCCTTCCTATTATTTCAGTAGTGGAGTTCTTCAATTACTCCACATTTACTAGTAAGTCTTCAGACAACACGGAATTTTTTTCTTCGCTTGTTGAAAAATTCCTACCTGTTAATTCAGGGAAATCAAGTCCAGGGTCTCATTAAACTCCTCAATGCCATCACAGCCACACCTTAAATAGTGCAGGAAAACCTCTCATTTTACTTTCAACCAGCCTGACCTTCCTACAAGGAGTATCCTTAAGAAAAAATAAGGAATATTCTTGACCCAAAAAAAAGCCCAAGCAGTGCATCAGGCTATATTCCTCCAGGGGCAACCTAAATTTGAAAACCCCTGCTCTGATTCCACAGAGATATTTTTATAGACTCCACTTTAGGTAATGAAATGCAGACTGTAAATGTTTTTAGCCTTTTGGACTCATTTACATTATATTAATGACAACAAAAAAAATCAATCAAAAACCCCAAAACAAACAAAAAACCCAAACAAAAACAACCACCAAAACACCGAAAACAAACAAAACAAAACAAAAACAAAAAACAAAACACAGAAAGGCCAATAAATGAACAAAACAAAAACGCATAGAGATACAAATAGGTCTCTATTTGCAGGGTGTCTAAATTTACAGGGTGTTTTTTGAAGTACCGCTCAAAGCCACCACCACACACCACTTTTCTCAAATAAATCATTGCCTACCATAATGTTTTTAGCAGGGAGGAAATATTTTCTTACTTAAAAGAATATCCACAACCTTTTCTTTTAAAATAGTTTACTTGCAATCAACACAAAATAGAAACTAAAATTTTTAGAAAACAGGGTGTTTTTAAAAAAATCGTCAGACTATATGTAAGAAATGCCTCTAAGATTTTCTTGCATTTAAATGGTTTTTCTTAGCTGCAATCATGTATTCTGTTGCTTATTAATTTAGTTTGCATAGAAACAAACATCATATCTTCAGTGGATGCAGAATCTGTGCAATGACAAGTTAGTTTATGTAGAAAATAGATGTTCTAGGAAAAGTTAACCAAGTAGCAAAGCTGGTTATGACTAGTTTTAGTCTGCAAGAAAAAGAAACGGCTGTTTGCAAGTTTGGGGTTTGGGAATGTCAAAGGGGTTTACAAAATGGCAAGATTTTCCTTACATACCTGTAGGGATAAGAGTTTGCACAACATTTTTCTGAATTCAAGCAAACATCTTTTCACACGATCTCTTTATCCTGTACTCAGCACTGGTGAGGCCACACCTGGAGTGCTGTGTCCAGTTCTGGGCCCCTCAGTTCAGGAAGGACGTGGAGGTGCTGGAGCGGGTCCAGAGAAGAGCAACGAGGCTGGTGAAGGGACTTGAGCACAAGTCCTATGAGGAGAGGCTGAGGGAGTTGGGGTTGTTCAGTCTGGAGAAGAGGAGGCTCAGGGGAGACCTCATCACTCTACAACTACCTAAGAGGAGGTTGTAGCCAGGTGAGGGTTGGTCTCTTCTCCCAGGCAATCAGTAGTATAAGAAGGCATAGACTTAAGCTCTGCCAGGGGAGGTTTAGGTTAGATATTAGAAAGAAGTTCTTTACAGAGAGAGTGATCAGGCATTGGAATGGCCTACTCAGAGAGGTGGTGGATTCACCGTCCCTGGAGGTTTTTAAGATGAGGCTGGATGTGGCACTGAGTGCCATGATCTAGGAATCACAGTGGTAGTGGATCAAGAGTTGGACCTGATGATCTCGGAGGTCTCTTCCAACCCAGTTAATTCTATGATGATTCTATGATGATGATTCTTCATACTTCTGCTGTTTATCACACTTAAAACCATTCACAGCCTTCCTTTTTAAGCCTATCAGTTAACTATCACTAAGTACTGTGCTTCTCTTATAATGCAAGGAATCTCCCCTGGAAAGAAACATAAGCATTCTTTCTATTAAGCAGCAGTTCTAAAATTCCATGGCTGCTATGATTCTGTGATGCTTACAAATTTTCAGAAAATTGTTTTTCCCTCCAAGTGAGAAAAAAATTAAAAAAAAGAAAGGCAAAGATCACACCCTGACACATGAAGCACGTTTTTAATCACCAAGTGATTAACCTGAACACCTTCATACAAACCAGAAGTTGCATCAGGTGTGGTGGCAAGCCAGCACACACACCAAGGGGAGCCCAGGTCCAACGTGGACTGAAAAACCTGTGCTAACACCTATGGACAGCGTGTTCCTGCACCAGGGCAAGACAGTCTTCACTCAACCAGTTTAATCCTTCTCTATTCCAAAGAACAGTTCAGCGCTGAACTGCCATATGATGAAACCATAAGACAGAAGCGTTCTCAGAAACACTCGCAGTGAGAAGTATCCACTTAGCATTTCCACATACCTGAAGTTCACATTTCAGCTCTTGAACCTTCGGTTCCTTCAGTTCCTTCTGCCTCTGCAAGAGATTTATATTCTTCGTTCTGAGAACTTATTTTTCTTCAGACAGCTTCAGATCTGATCTTATTTGTCCCAGGCTGGTGCCTGGCACTGAGGTAGAAGCTAAAATATTCTTGTTTTAAAAATTAATTAATTTTTTAAAATCACATAATTTGCAGACAACCCTTTGTATGTTTTCCCCATCACTAACTGAAAAGTCTTTTCCATCCAAAAAACATCTTACAATACACTTACATCTTACAATCCGTACTTAAAATACAAACCCACGAAATTCAAAGTCCATTGTAACTCAAATCTCCTATCTAATAAATAGCCAAAGCACTTTAGGGTTAATGTTGGGATCTATACCCTAAATGTTTTTTTTGTAACAAAGAGGAGTGATGTAAAGCCATCTGTCCCCGAGGTATTGTGACAATACTGTACACTACCAAAACTCCACTAGATCCCACATAACTCCATCCTCACCTGCACAGCTTTGGTTACATCCCAGCTTGTTTTCTTTCCTCTCCAGGCATACCACCTCAAAAATACCTGTGATGTGCAAAATATACAGAAAAGGAATAGAGAATCTCCTGGCTGCCTCCTGCTCAGGCCAGTCAGGACAACGTTATACACAAAAGTGCCTCAACACTTTGTGCCAAAAAGAAAAAAAGCCCTCTTCCTTTTTTAAAATCAGATTCACAGCATATTTGTAGCTCAAAAAAACAGGGCAGATCAGGGTATCAATACAATTCAGGATGAGACACTTCACTATAAATTTGGACTATTTTGAAGAACACCTCAATTAATATTAGTATATGTTAAGAGCATAGACCTACCTAAATGATCCAACTGTAAAACAGACTTTGATACTGTGCTGGTATGTGGGAGGGCATGACCTCAGGTGTGGGCTTTAAAATGTTCAAGAAGCTCAAATTATGGAACACTGGCAAATTCTAAATAAGTTTTTTTGGGAGAACATTATACTTACACCATCTCAAATTTCTGAATGCCAAGTAACGTTTTTCCCACCCACAAACATTTTCCTCAGCAGCCCGTTGCCATGGCAATCCTAGCAACTGCAGGACAAGTCTCTTTAAAAAGATTTCTGACAACAACTGTATCTGCCAACTTACCACCACCTCTTGTCAATGTAATTACAAGTTGCAGACAAACCGTTATCCCCTAAAGCTTACTTCAAACTGTGATTGCTGGCTTTATTTCTTATAAGCACACATTCTTACATTCCCACACAAATAAATCACTGTAATATGTCTGTCCTGCTAGGTAANGGCCCAAGGCCGGGGGAGAGGGCCTGGCCCCCCAACTTGGGGGCTGCTGCCCCTCTCCTCACATGGCGGTTGAATTTCTTACTGCCACACACACCTTCTCTTCCGTTTTCTTTAATATGTCATTAGCAGAGGCGTTACTATAACTTTTGATTGGCTTTTTCTCCGGAACTATACCTGGACCTGACCATTTCAGCCCAGGGGGGGCTGGTAACCCACGACAGCACCCACTTCCATCTTCTGTTATACCACCATCCCAGAACCTGGGGTAATCAGATTACTCACGCCAGGTGCCCTATGACATTCCACTGGCTTGCTTTGGGCCAAATGTATGGTTTCCAGTAAAATCCTGATTCCCTGAACTGGCAGCTACTCAGTCAGAGCATCCTCTTGGGGTGCTGTACAGTGCTTGATCAGACCTGCTTACCCACTGTAGAACTGAAACTTTTACCTTCCAATGTTAGTTTTGTGTGACAGCTACTTTTATTTTCTTCGTCTCTAGTGTTTCCTGGAGATGTGTATTTTTAGCAAATGCTGCCTTGACCATCTCTTCTCCAGTATCTATTTTTTTGTATTCTGCCTGGGCAGCAATGGTACCATCTTTATGCTTGGCTTTGTGATGTATTTTTATTTCTTTTTCAAAAGCTAGGCTGCTAAAAACTTCTTCCCCTCTAAACTAAAGATATGATGAAGTTGTGTACTGGACACTCTGAAAACTTTAAGGTGAAATCTACCATTTCTCCTCTGAGAAAAACATCTTCAAAAACAAAACCCAAATAGCTGCACAGGTAAATCTTATGTTCAACACATTTATTCTGAAACAATGTTATTATCTGTATAACTACAACTGTACCTGATCTAATCACAGTCAACATCAGACTGGACTTCAACAGCAATAGATCTTCCTCAGTGTTCAGCCTTGAAGAATTCAGTATCTAAACTGACAAAAGTCCAAGGTCCAATTGACTCTCAATAGAAGTTGGCAACTGGGTTATCCAATTCTTTTATAAATCTACTTTACTCAAACTATTCATGCAAAAATTTTTAAATGCCAGAGTTGGCAGACACCAGTTTCACCAAAGACAAACAGTTTTGAAAGACTGGGGAATGTATTCAAGATCTTTTCAAGACATCTGCAAGAAAGTTATCTTTTATTGAGAGTTTTCTTCTTATTTCCCCACTACTTCTGAAAACAAGCTGATTTTGTTAAAAATTAAGAATGGAAGTTGTAGGGTCAGGAAAGCTACACAGAGCAAGCCAATAAAGCTTTAGCTCAAGCAATAAGAACTATTATTTAAAAAAAAAGAAAAAAAAGAAAAAAAAATAACTCAAAACCTCCATGAATTGACAACAGAGATTTTTATCTGTCTTAAGAAATCACATTTAGTAATGTCAACATGACCACGGGGATGAGGCCATGCACAAGGGCTCTTGGGATCTCTTCTGTATGATAGACGAGGCAAGCTGGAGAGACGCTTCCTGCTTCCTCCTCCTCCGGCAACATCTGCTCCCAAGCCACTGGCTAGTGAAGCACAGGCAGTGCCAGTGACAATCCTTGAAGTGGCAGGCTATGACTGTTAAAGGTGTCCCAGAACAGTAAAATTAGCAGTCCTGTTGCCATCACTGCCTGAGACTTTCGTGTTCAGTGCTGGCCAGGAACAACAAGGTTCCTACTCCCACCTGCTATTCTTTCTCTTGACCAAAAGTTTGCATATTACCCAGGCATTCAAGCAACTCATAGATATAAGTGAATTTATCACAGGTTCTGTGCCCAAGGGAGGTATGCTTTTCCCCTGAAGGGGAAGAAACAGAGGTACTTTGTTTCCTTAGTGCCAGAAAGAACTTGGGTCAGACAGAAATAGACTTGAGGCTCTGAAGATGGCAAAAATGCACTCTAAAAATCACCTCCCCAGCACAGTCTGAACCATTTTTGACAAAACCATTTAATTTCTAGAGTAGGTTCACGGCAACAGATCAGACAGTCCTTCCTAGCATGCCCTGCCTTTACAGTCAAACAGAGGACTCCTCCTGGGAACACTGTGCGGGTATTTGGCAGCATCTACTTCAGGTCAAGTAATCTAAATAAAACAAAATCTGTTACTCACCTGGTCACACAGGATTAAGTTCTGATCAGCTGGTCTCTGCAGTGCCCAGAGTCTGTACTTCTCATCAACACTGCAAACATTGCAAGTTTGGTGGAATTTTAGCTGTGTTCAGTCTATTCAGAATTTAAGATTTTCCACAGTCAGTGTACAACACCTGACACTGTATAAAATAAAATATAAATCAACAGAGGTTATGCAAACCTCCTACAGAAATGTGCACTGACAACTACTAGAACATAAGCATGCTGAAGAGATCAGAATCTTCTGTACTGAGCCCTGATACACTTCAGAGGAAGGAACTGAGTTAGAGAAATCTCTTATGCTGGCACCTGTCTAAAAGCTTAGTGACAAAACTTTAAATAACTAAACAGATCTCTGCTGGCAATTATTTTCTCTAAAGGTTACAATTAAAAAGCAACATAGAAGACTTTTTATGGCCAGATATATAATCTAATGTTTCCATGCCAAACAGCCTGTCTAGAAATGACCATTTTAAATAGGAACTATTAGCCCTCTGTATCAGTCTCCTAATGCTGATTAGCAAGTCTTTCAGGTCATTTGCATGAGAGCCAAAAGCTGCCGTCACCCTTCGGATGTTTGTCATAGAACTGCTGCTAAATGTGTCCTGGTTATCTTTTTAAGAGTACTTTATTCAGCACATTCAACATTACAGATTTTTTAAAGATATTTCACGCTTCTTGAGATGGAGAAAAGAACTTCTTCTCTGAAAAAAAGCATTGCTCTCTTGTGAAAGAAAAACCCATGATGTATACTGGACAAAGAAACACCATTCAGCATTCTGCATATTACCTTATTGTAGTATTTCATGAGTGTTAAAAAAAAAAAATAACAGTGGCTGCATAGAATTAAAGCTTTTATATCCAGGTGAAAAAAAAAAAAAAAAAGCGCCTCCACATATACAAAAACTGCTTACCTTATAAAATCAGGTTTGCTGAAAACTGCATTAGTCCAAGGACAAGCTTCAGTCAGCAGACAACATGTTTTCAAGAGGTCATTACATCTACTGACATTCAAAGTGTGGAGAGAGCATAAAAGTTATTAACTGACATTTTTAATAGATACTTGATGGCTTATAACAGCCAAAAATCAAATCAAAACAGTCGCACAGCTGTTGAGACAAGTAATGCCACACCTTAATCTTTCAGTCTTCATGATTTTAGGTGCACTTGCAAGCCTGCTCTCAATTTCTTCCAAGAATTAATGAAACAGATCTGGGCAGGTAATGTACCTCAGAGAAATAGTTTTCAATGAACAATTTACATATAAAACCCTCTGGCTAGCTGTCTGCAGATCTTACTTTCCAACCCTCACAAATGTTAGTATGCATGTGGTATCTGTTTTCTTTCACTCCTTAATTAAAGGAGACAACAGCTCTGCCATACCCCTTGCTCTCTTTACATGCAAACTTGGATTTTGGTTTGGCTGAGAGAAAAAGAGTTTTTCCACTTCCAACTTAGCATCTGAACCACTGTAAAACTAGGTCAATTCCAGTAACATGGCTTTCAGTAGACAACCATTCTACTCGTAACTCAAAGGAAGGGATCCAGAGCTCAGAGCTGGAAGGAAAACACTTGTGCAACCAAACATTTAGTTAATCTTAGAAGCACATTCCTAACTTATGTCCCTTACAATATTAAATAAAACACTGCAACTGAGTTTCAGAATGCTAGGAGGAGAATTAAGTATGACTATTACATATAAAACCCTCTGTATTATAAAAAGCTATTCCATAAACAAAATTAGTAAAGTTTGGTCCCCCTTCCCAAATTCCTATTGCGAACATGACAAGGAGCATTACCTCCACTGGCTCAAAGGTACGCTGATGTTGACCAATATGTGCACACTGATTAGCCTGGAGACCAAACAGGAAAGACAAGCTGTGGTACTCCTTCTGGATTTCCCCCTCTCCATGCTGCACCCCCCACATCAAAGAAAACTGTTAATTGTTTGGGGATTTTTTACTTTTTCTTCACTCCCCCCCCCTCCAACACCCTCCTGCCCATCTACACAAAAATTGACACTTTTTGTGTAGGAGATCCACCCCCAGCAGGACTCTATTCCTCAGTCAATAGCAAATATTTTAGCCATCAATTTATTTATTTTTTTGACCTACCAAGTGTTCAAGAAAGTGGAGCTACAAACTTATTTGTCTAACATATTCTCATTCATCATGAGTTTACTGGATGAAAATTCTTTTTGACACTTCAGAAAAGAATAACAGTTTAAAACTTCCCTTTAAAAGGGAATAATAATACTTGCAATTCTGAAATCTAAATTAAATTATTTTTCTTTTCCAACATCAAATGCTGTCATTTATTCCCACTTATACAGAAACTTGCTGAGGGGGAGGAGAGAAGATTAAACATCTCAGTTAAAATCAAATAGTTTTCTGAATTAACCTGCACCCAAAATGTTACAACTTCTTCAACATGGCAGCCCACAACATGGAAGTGTTCAAGGCCAGGTTGGATGGGGCGACATGATCTAGTGGAAAGTGTCCTTGCTCATGATGGGGGTTTGGAACTAGATAACCTTTAAGAGCCCTTCAAACACAAACTGTTCTGTAATTCTGTGACGTTGGGGGAAAGAAAATAAATAAATTTTCCTCAAGCATAGGATTATGTACTTGTTTGTTTCAAAAAACACACCGCTTTACCTTTGTCATACTCTATGTCTCTATCTGTGAAAAAGGATTCTGAAATCTGTCGATGAGTCTGATTCATCAGCTGCAAAGTTAAACATTCTGATGGTGACATGTGGCAGAGCCGCTAAAGTGCCTCATAAAGGAACAAACAAGTGATACTACTGAGAACTTACCTAAAGCCACTGAGCTGACACAGCTGGCTTGGAGACATCTGACTGACAGTCAATCAATCACTGACTGACAGTCAAGCCCAGTCCCAGTTTCTAACATGTACCTTTTTGGAGTGTGTGTGTAGATTCCTCCCTTGAGTGAGGCTGAGCAATCATCTTTGCTAGTTTTAATATAACTGTTTCAAAATACTGCACTGTGCTATACTAGTACTTATAGCTTCTATACTGTGTAGTAAATAATTCTGATTATGATATTTTAGTCTAATCCTTATAATAATATTTTTTATATATAAATGTATCTGGTTTGCCATCCTTAATTCTGTGGGATAAAGTTGTACAAAAGTTCAATTGCATCTGTATTATTGTTAAGACAGGAAATGTTGACCAAGTCTGGGGCTAAGATTGGATGCAGCCCCAAGTAGACTCCTCTCTGAGCAGGAGTTCAGATGGCAAGGGGTCCTTGCTGCACCTCGTGACTCAGCAGGGACGCTTCTCTAATAAACTTTGTTTGAAACTCCCATTCTGCTCATGACACAGCATTATGTGAGCAACATGTTATGGTTGAGCTTGGAACCTTCCCTAGGGAGGTAACTAAGGAACCTGTGGGATTAGTGCCCAGCTGTGCCAGACAGCGTGGGTACAGTGAATGTAAAACCGGTGTGAAGCAAAGAACGATTCACTTCACCAGAAGATAAATGCTAAAGACTCCAAAGCAAGAGTAGGCTTCCAGGCAAAAGTAGTATACTTAGTTACCCAAAAAACACCCAACAATAAGTACACCTGTGCAAGGTCTTTTAGATTGGAAAAACCTTTGTTGTTGTTTTCAATATTTTTGTACTAAGAAAAAATACTATCACTACCTGCAAAGTTTTTTCTTAGGCCCCATAGCTACAAACCACTTCTAGAAAGAGGCTCCGAGGACATACAGCCACAAGACCACCAACCATTTAATATGCCCAACATGCTGTAAAGACATCGACAGCTTGACAAAGTAAATCTGCACGGGTGTGAATCCACACATCACATTCCCCTTCCTCCCGAACCTGAGACAGACAGACGTGGTTTATATTTATCATCAGAAACACACAGGATGGGAAGGAGGCCCACTTAGGATCACTGACCCATGTCCACTATCACAAATAGCCAAGGTACATATAAGCCTCTTCACAGGATGATTAAAACTAATGAAAAAATGCTGTTCTACACTCTAGTAGTATATTAATAATAGCAAAATATTGATTTGAGAGACAGATATTTTAAAAATGAGACGTGCTTAAGCTTTGCTCAAGACCTATACAATTAAGCTTTAACAGTTTAGAGCACTCCCGTGTACGACAACAAACCCTTTCCCTCATGCCTGATTCCTTGGATCAGGGTCAGAAAGAGTTAATGTGTCTAGCTGAACGACTGATATACACCCACCAATAAATCATGCACATGAATGGTAACTTATCTGTTCTATGATATTTTGTTCAAAGTTCATGGCTGCTCTCAGGAAAACAAACCATCAACAAGTAGCAGTTAAAACGAGCTCTTTATTAAATGACAACTGTTAATGGCAAACACACTAGCATTTGGTCTCTGCTTTTATACTATTTCAGACAAAAATCTTTTGCAATGGATGGATAAAGAGATTTTTTAATAGAATTGGAGGTTGCAATTTATTTTTTTTTTTAGGATAAATTAAAATTTCATTTAAGGCATGACATCCATGTTTATTTTTCACAGCCAGCAATATTGAGATGCATTATACCTGGGTTTTCATGTATAGATATAAATAAAATTTCAGAAAAAAGTATTATGTGAATGCCAAAAAGTCAAAAGTATGCCTTCTAGTAAGGAAACTGAGTTTCTTTTCCTTGGACATCATCAACATGAGTGAAAAGTAGTCAGAACTCCTAAGCATTTAAATGTAGTTCATTTTTTTATGATCCAACCTGTTTTCCAGCTAAAAAGTGATACAATAAAGTAAATGTAATAACGTTTTCATATCATTTAAATGAAAACATTAAATAAATTTAAGCACAGAATAAAAAAAATTTAAACTACTTTAACGAAAACAGTTCATGATGATCCAAGTACAGCTTAGTAGGATTGAATTTGGCAGAGCTAACATTTAAAACTGACAAATATTTTAAACTTATAATGGCAGAAAAGCACAACACATTACTTCCTAAGAGTTATGTTATCAGTATAAAAATGAATGCAAAATACAAGTTTATTGTAACTATTAAAACCTCTGCCTTTAACAATATTTCTCTGTGAGAAAGCTCATCCCTGAAACACACACATATATTTCCAGAACTGCGTTCCCTAGTGCATATAGTCATGGGGATATATATACAAAACCAGAATAAACTTTCGCTATGAAGCTTATGATAACCTCTCTGAAAACTGAAATATTTTTTCTGCATTTTTAGTTACCTTTTTTTTTACGAATGTTATTTATATTTGGGATTTTTTTTCTTGTGATTCCATTGTGAAATCTCCGTTTACTTACAAGACCAACTAGAGGATATGTAGAATGGATTGCTTCCCGGGGCCAGAAGAGGGAGCTCAAATTAGTATTTTCACTTATTAGGACAAAGCAGCATGTACCTGTGTAGAATTTAACAGTAATGGTAGTTTTGTAACATTAAACTAGAGTAACAGATTAGCCTGTCTGATTGGCATCTGCAGTAATGGCTGTATAGGTTAGAATTAAGGCAAATGACTCTCTTAAATCTTTGAATTTCAGCAACTGAGTCTTCCATTCCCATCTCACTAAAATTCCAGTCCCTATCACTCACTGTATGACCCACATGCACTCCTAGGAACATTATCTTTCCCTAACACAGCTGATATTTGAACAAAAAAAGCAAGTTGCCCTGCACTAAATGCCTTCAAACTCACCTCTTTGCCAATCAGGCACATAAAGGCTTTCCCTCCCATGGGAAACAAAGCTTTGTAAGCTTTTCCCAATTCTTGCTGTACAGTCTCAGTACACACATACTATCTGTACTGTCTCCAGTCCAAGAGACATCTTCAAGTATTTTTAAGGACAAGCTGACCTACACCTCTGTTTTCAAAGGAGAATAAGTTCGCTCAGGCTCTGCTTTTACCTCCTAAGCTGCACCCTCTGCCAGTTACTCTGTTCCAAATTCTCGCTGCGCTGCTTCACAGTGTCACCAAATTTTATATCTTCCTGTCCACTACCTTTAATACAACATATGCTGCCACAGTTGTGCATATGGACAAAGAATAGAAAAGCACATCTCCTCAGTCTGTGTTGGATTAGACATGATGAATCTGGTGGATAGATAAGTTTGTATCAAACACTATACAGTTATTTGTTTACGGGAGCCCCTGGTGGTCTAGTGGTTAAGGACACGGCACTGTAACTGCCGAGGCCCGGGTTCGATTCCCGGTCGGGGACACTCCCCGGGCAGGTGGAGCCCGTTAGCCCTGTAAGGCGATCCACCTACGTCCTGAGGACCTCGCTGCCACTGTCCAAGCTCGCTTGGCCCCGGCAGATGAACCTTAGGATTAAAGGGTGGGCTCAGTTCTGCGCGCACTGTGTCCCACCTAAAATAAATCCAATGCGCAGGCTGGAAGGCGTACAAAGACCTTCCACAGTTCTTCGTTCGTGAAGTCTGGCCATTATTATATTTGTTTACACACAATAAATAAAAAAATCCATTTACACTTAATGTTTTCAGAAGTTTAGTGTGATAGTTGTTATGGACAGTAACAAACAAGCAGAACTAGGAGATTGGTACCACCAGAGAAATCTGGGATGAAGTATACAAGCAAGATCCCTTTAAGTAGCTCATAAGTGTGTTAATGGATTTACAAGCCTACAGAACGCCACATGTAAAAAAATACTTATATGATGGCAAGAACAGAGCCTAGTGAAGTATGACAGAAGAAGAATATGTTTGAATTTTATGTAAAGGGGATTAAACCAATAGAAAGGGAAAAAAATTTAAAGGAAATATTAAAATGCCAATATTAACGGAACAAATCTCACCAAGTAAAAATCCACGAACAAGATGAGTACAAATAAAGAAAATGTGTCATAAAAGTCTAAGAGTAAGACATATATTTTCTTTGCCCTCTGACAACCTAATATTTAAATACATGGTTATTCTCTAAGACAGTTCTATAACAGTTCTGCAACTCTCTAAAGATGATTTTCCATTCTCCAAGTAATATTTGTGTAACAGTTCTGGAGATTAGAAACACATTTATTAGAGAATCAATTTTATTATAAGAAAATTAAAAATTAATTTCAGCAAAATAACAAAACAACAGAATAAATAAATTAACAAACACAAGTATGCATGTAGGCACAGAGAAAAATACTCAATGCAATGCTGAGCAGTGTGCCAAATAATAAATATTTATTTATTTATTAATCTCATGGCTTCTTTGATGGCACTGGACTTTTCGCTCTCCGTTTAGCAGCTTTCTCCATTTTCAGCTGTAACAAGAAAAGACATCAACAATGGTTGAAGCACTAATTTGCAAGTCAGCTACCAATGCAATATTAAATGGCTACATCCAGCCACAAATTTAGCAGATTGATACATGCAGTGAAGAGAGCTACAGAGCACTATTAGCCCAACTTAGCATTGCTTATGTTTGCACCATGGGACAAAAGAACACTTTCATAGCTCTGCTGCTCCTCCCCTATTCAAACCAGGGCTGCCTCATTTCTGATAATGGCAATCTAGGTACCTGTGTATCTCTCAAGGCCAGTGTGCCTCACAAATGTTCATGGGTTTATCTTCGTGTCAATGAAAGGTAAAGCAGCTTTGTTACAGATATCTAACAGATACAGTTAGATGAACCAGCCTGCACAAAGTCACAAAGGAATGGTGCTGAGATAGATGCTAAACCTCTGTCTCACTTTCTCCCCACTGACCCACAAGGTCATGACTCCCTCTCACAAGATTTTTTCTACACAGTAGGCTCTTACAGTGTGGTATGATTTACCAACACATATACATTTAACTCTGCCATTTTATAGTAAGACTATTAATCCAAACCAATATATCTGTTGTTCTCAAGTATTGTTATATTAGTGAATGAAATTATATTTAGAGTAATTATATAAAAAATGCTCAGACTTTTGCATCTAATACTAGCTATCACACTGCTAACAGAAATGCAAGAAAAAAAAAATTAACATTCTTTTTCCCCCTCATAAAATAATGTCAAAAGGAAGTCAAGACTTATTGCTCATGTGGATGTCCCTACAAATTAACTCACTGTTAAGCAATCCTGTTGTTGGTCTACACAGGAGCTGATTTTAAAACATTTTTCCTTGTTTGGAGGCTTAAGGTTTGTAGCTGAAATTCCTACTATCTTTTGCAAAAAAAATAAAATCTGGGGGAGAAAAGAAATGGAGGAATTTGGATTTGATAGTAACATGTTTTCTGTGAATGGATATAATATTTTTAACATCGGACCATATCTTGTGATGATTTCCAAAATAAGGAAAACTATTTAACATTTCACAAAGCCAGAACAGCTTTCTCTTTAACACCTTGTTGCAAGCACCAAGCATAACAGCAGTTTTGATTTAGAAAGTTAATTATGCAACACTGCTTTACAAAAGAATTCATAAACAGTCAAGACACACTTTAGCTGAGATGGTGGAGCTAAGGAGCTAATGTGGGGAAAGAATAGGTATTTAAGCATATAAGTAACCTATACCACAGGGCATTTAAATTTAAGATAGTCAGTGGGGTGGAGGAGACACCTCTAAGGGAGTGATACAGATTATCTCAGAAAGACAGATCAGATTTAGCCCAACTTATTCAGACAGTCATTAAAAAAAAGAACACCATGAATTTTATAAATGAAGTAGCAAGCACACAGTCCTAAATGTCACAGGGGACTTTCTGTGAGTCTCCTTTGTCGTTTCTTTTTGTCACATAGTAAAATATTTTGGTTTTCTGTAATGGCGGGTTACTTCAATTAAAATCTGCCCAGTTAAAGTAAATGGCATCCCACATGACTGACCTCTGAAATCCTCTAATAGCTCTTAATTGTATTTAAAACATTATGTTAAGAAGCTAGTGCTTTCTCAGGAACAAGAGAATGAACTATATAATGCGTTTATATGCTACTTAAATCACACAGGTATCCTTTTTAGACATCCTCTTGTGAAAGTGCATTTAAATTCAGCAACAAACGTAGTAACTTACCCGTTCTTGATAACGTTTTTCAAAGTAAGCCATGTCATCTTCTTCTGAATGTTTTCCATAAGAAATTTGCCCTGTAGCATTTGAACTACCTGAAAAACAAACAAACAAAAAAACCCCAAACAAAAACACAAAATTCCTTTTTCATTAAGGATACTTGTTACTCCGTTAGTTATGTTTTACATTTGGCAAAATACATGTATAATGAGAACTCACCTTTACAGGCAAGTACAAAACACAGCAGTTGGTATCAAAGAGAAATCCCTTTAATAATATAATAAAATATATATATTGTCTATAATATATATATTATATATATAATAAAATATATAATAATAAAATATATAATAAATATAATAGCTAGCAGCTATTATAAATTGTCTTGGAGAAGTTTAACAGTTATAGTAATCGCTAAATTTTTATACTAAACAAGGGACATAAAATGCCTATTGCTGATCTATGCCATAACTGATCTATAATTCCACCTAGAAAAGACAGAAGGCAGTTTCACAGGATTATGCTGAATATGTGCAACCCATTCAGATATGATGAGCTTCTAGCAGGAATTAAAAATTTTAAAAACTGTCCCAATGAATAGGTGACACTGTTAATGGGGAAGACAACAAATGCTAGGAGAAAATCATTTAAGGTTAAAAACATATCAAGAGCAGAAATAACAAGCATTAAGAAAACAGTTATTCTAAGCATTTCAAGTACATGAATGTTGTGCTAACTTTTCACATAACAAGGCTTTGATATTCAATGTTTAACTTTTATTTTAGCCCTAATCATACTGCAATTCATTAATAAAATCATTCTTTTTGTGTAACAGTATTATCCTACTTATATATCACCTGCTTTCTGTGAGATGGTTTGAGGGGAACTAGAAGCTCCCTGAAATGCTTTTAGAAATGGATGATCCATGCTGGTAATGGGGGCTTCTAAAAGTTCAGCAGAAGGAGCACCTGTTAGGAAAAAAGTCAAATGAAAACAATAATTAACTTCACAAGATAGATTCCTAATATACATGACGGGGTCAAAACAAGGCTACAGATTCATATCTACAGCTCTCAGTATAGTCCCCATAAACTTGAGTTAACAAAAGCATTACAAGGATGTCTTTGAAAGAAATGGAAAGCTTTGTTTCTTTAGTTACTATGGCAATACCATAGTTTCTAAACTTCCGATAAATCCAGGAAAACAAATCAGAATTTAAAAAAGAAATAATGAATATATGACAATTACAGATAAAACAATATTTCAGGACAAAATGTGTCCATTATTAAATGACACAAAATCATAGAATAGCAGGAGTATCAAGGCCAACTAACATGTCTGTTCTATGAATTACCTCTGGTTTTTTAGGCTGAATAGCTATTAACCTTTGAGTTTGAAAACAAAAATGCTGTAAATATATAACCAAGAAATTCCTGGGCACTATTACGCTAAAGGATTAACATAAATATAACATGGAAGTATTAAGAGAAAAAGAGAAATTAAAGTTCTTTCTAAAAGATATGCTGCATTTCAACCAGAAGCAACTGGGCTGAACACCAGAACTGTTGATAAAGAGTTATTTTATTAGTTCACTACAGGAAGTTGGACTACATGGTCGCAGTGACCTCTTCACACCAAACGACTGCTGGAAAAAAAAAATTTGTCAGCATTGCTACTCCTGTTGATCAGCTGTACTTACCTATTCCACTGTCATCAAGTCTCATGTAGCCTTCTGCTAGTGAGCTAAAACCAGTCAGTCCTCCCATAGCAGCATAAGGAACATCCTGCCCCACGGGCTTTCCTTGGGCTAAGCGCTCCTCTTTGGTTTCCACAACTGTTTCATGAGCATATGTTGGCTGACCACATGCACAGGTAAAGCAACTATGAAAGCCTGAACACTTGGAACCTTAAAAAAAAAATTAATAAGTGAGATGATAATGGAATTTATACCTCATTGTAGACAAAATGGTTTCCCTAAACTGATCTTTAAAAAAAACTAGAGTTCCTTCACTACAAAAGCATCCAGTATATCAAAAAGTCATATAAACATAAAGGATGACTGTGGAGATTAGATCATAGAGCCCATGTGGTCACAAGGTCTCATTCAGTCAAGTTTCAAGTACCTCTGAGGATGGTGATTCCACCTCTCTGAGCAGCCTGGACCAATGCTGGATCAGATATTCCTTTTCTGGTATCTAACTATATTTTCTATGTTGCAACTTGTGTCCATTGCCATTAACAACACTCCTCTCTATCACTGACAAAAAATAAAAGGATAAGAAATTCTGACACTGCGTAAAGATGACAACCTGCCAGCATTTTGTCAGTATTGCCTCCAAAGTTGTACAGCACATGACAGTGTTGCATGGCCAAAAAACTTCATATCACAATTTATTATATAAATCACAATTTAAATGCCTTTTAAAATTAGCAAAATTATCTCAGTAGTAAACAGAGACTGTGGCGCCAGCCAAATGGGTTCTACACAAGAGTAGACTGACTTCCACAGGGATTTTTAACCTTACATAACCATAGGATGTAACTGAAATAGTTGTACAAATGTCATGTGACATTCAGAAACAGAATGTAGTGAAGTGAAGTGACCTATCTGCCCTAAAGTTGGGGGTAAAAAAAAAAAATCAAAGCCCTGCTGGAGCAATGATCTGACCAAGAAATTGAGGAACTGATTTTGCAAATGTTTCATTTTACAAATTACTCTGCTTCCAACTCACAGTTCATTTTGCAGACCGCCAAGAAAGATTTTTTTAAGTCTTACATAATATGTTAAAGGATCATATTCTTGAGAATGTTAAAGGCTTTTCATATAATTTTGGGCACTCCCTGGTAACAGAGCTCTGTATTGTGTGTTTGGACACAGAATGCAGTGTATATGATATATAAAGTGCAACAGCAGTATTTTCAATTATAATTTATCTATCACACTGGATTGATCAACACATGCCTTACATTAAAACAACACAAGTCCAAAACAGAAGCAAGTCTTGGCATTTCTCTGTGAAATTTGTGAACCCTAAGAAGTGTCCAGTATTTCTGAGAAACACTAAAAAAACTGAATAATATAAGTCATTATTGAAAACACAGTGTTCTACGGATTCAGTCTGAATTGTCCAATTGCACATTTAAGATTTTTGCATTACTTAGAGAAAGTTTTGAAAGGCTGTCATATAAATATTTTATGTTTTGTTCTATGGGAGATGATTTCCAAACAGTAAAAGCTGTTCACAGTTTTTCCTGTGCAAAATAGAGGCACTTTATGAAAGAAATTTAGCAACAGAACTCTAGCAAAAAAATCTTCAGCTTACATAATTTGAGGTTTCAAACTAAAACATCTTTATGCATTATTTATTTTATGTGGTTAATAACTACTGCTGTTTCATTACATTAACCTCAAACAACTGAAGCAAAAAGCTTCCTCTTAATCCCTTCTCAAAGCTCTTCCTTGAAACTCCTTTCCCATTTGCATTTCTGGACCCACAATCTGTATACTCAGGAACTGCTTTGGTAGAGTGCTAACAACAGTATTATTTGGGAACAGAGCACTACTTCCTATGGAGTTGAGAAAAGAAACATTAACATTATATTCAGCTAGGCAATAGAGGAATGGTGATCAACCCTTCTCTGTCTCAAAATACCAAGTTCAGGCAGAAAAGTCACATGCATGCGGCTGGAAGTGAAAAACTGCAAAAACAGTGCTTTCATACTGCCTGACTTCAGGCATCTCTCTCCATAAGCACCTAACCAAATCATTCAGAAACTTACACTCCTTCACAAGACTTGGGAAAACCAGGGATCTTGTTCTAACTCTCCTGCAAAAGGTGATGTCTTCCTTCCCACTTCTCATCCTTCTTCAAGGATCAAAATACACATCAGTGACAAGAGCAGCATATACCTAACACCCAGGGACAAATAGAGATCCCTAACTTGCTGTTTCTGTTGAGTTTCCTAGCAAAGAACGCTGCAAGCCCATCCGTAACTTACAAGAGTTACACGGAAATCCAGGTGCTGCACTGTGCTGATCAGCAAAGTGTTTGCATCTACAACGGATGGGCTGTGTGCCATTCAGAGGGACATAGTGGTAGGACTGGCATGGACAGCATCTCACTCTACAAGGCACACAAATAGGACGCTCTTCGGGAAGCACTTCATAGTCCGTTTTGTGTTGTTTATACCTAAAACAGGTAAAAATAATAGCTTTCATAACTTTGTTAGTACTTAGCAGAAAAGTAACTGAGAGGCTTATAATTTACTTCATAAATTTGGTTTTTTAAGTATCCTTAATTATATCACTGGTAATTTTTAATTTTTAATTAAATGCATAGTATCAGCTGCTTTTACAACTGTTTATTACATAAATATCACAGATCTTTATGTTTTGTTTTGACACCACTGTTAGAATCAATATGATCTACAATAACTCATGCCTTAAAGCTGAATTTATTGAAGACTGCAAAACTATTTTGGTCTGAAAAATTTATTTATTTATTTAGATTTTAAAACAATTTTTACTATCTAAAACCTTATTTTCTCAACCCTCAGGCCTTAAACTAACTTGCTTATGTAACTGGAAATACTTTACGTTTTCCTGATTTTTAAAAATACAGTGGTATGAAAAAAGAAAAGCTACTTACCGGTGAGTACAAAAGCACAGTGTCTCTGGTCCCACAAGCTTACAGTCCATGCCAGTTGGTGATCTCCAGCTCACATATAACCTGTTCTGTAACCGAATGGGTAGTACTTTTCTTTTGTACTCCTCATATTCCTCAGGAGTAAAGGGCTTTCCTCCATCATCATCACCCACAATTCTGTAAGCATGTTATAAAAAGAACCGTAAGGATATGAAAACAATAAAATAGATTTATTTCTCCAGATATATTTTTAAATAATATATAACAGTACTTTTGCTGTAAACACAAAAACAAAATCTTGTTTTTCAGCACACTGTTCTACTGATACACATTTAACAGAACTATAGCTGAACTTTAGAGAAATTTAGTGAATAATGCTCTTTTGAAAAAATTGCTCTGACAGACTGAAAAATAGTCTTGTAAGACAACAGGAAAAAATAAAGGCAACTACAAAGCACTCCTTTTCATATGGCAGAAAAAGCAATGAGTATCAAGGGTCATGTAACCAGCCAGCTCTGCCTCAGACTTCTTGAATGATCTCTGGCAAGTCACTTCACCCATCTACACCTAACTGTACTGCAGACTTGTTTGTATCAAGTGATCTAATCTTAGTCTAGTTTGAGAGTAACTGCAAGCAGGAAAACAAACTGCCATCAAAGTAACAAACGACACATCCAGGTTGTCTTCTAACTTGCAAGAAGGCTATTATAGTTTCTGTAGCTAAAGTTGATGAGAGCTGCATCCCACAACTCAGACAGGCCCACTTGCTTAAGCTATCACTACATTTAAATTCAAGGTCACTGAATATCTGGAACTCCAGAGCAGCATCCACATTCTTTGATGACAGTAAGTAAAACCTGCAAAATACAATAAGACTTAATTGCAACACTTACCTATGCTGAAAGTTAGTTTATTAATGTGTGTAAATACTTCAGTTATTATTTGTTGGGTGCGCTAAAACACACTGAATGAGTCATTCTGTGTCAAATATTCTGTGGATTTGTGCATTGCCAGTACTGTACAGCACCAGAATAATGTGCCAACACATTGCTGTCATGTGCACATCAACCCAGTCAACACCCACTTACATCTTATGTAAGAAATACCACTGTGCCTTCCTCTCGTCTTTTACTCAAGGTTTTCTTAAGCTAAATTAAGATCTCATCTCAGCACAATGACTGTGTTCATGTTTATTTTTGCTCACCCTTTCGAGACGAGTGCTGACGAGATTAGCAAAGACACACAAAGTAGTATGAAGGGTTTATAGAGGGCAGAACTAGAACTCATGATGCACGGAAATCCGTGTTTTCTGAAAGAGCAGTACAGCTGTCAGATTATCACAGAATGGCCTGAGTGAAAGCGACATTAAAGATCACCGAGTTCCAACCTCCCTGCTAGCCCATATGGCCTCTCACAGCACATCACACAGACACGCTGCCGGGCGGGCCTGGATGCGATGAACGACGCGTTTCTTCGCTGCTGACACAACGTTTATGCCATGCCCGCACCAGGGCACACGGCACCTCCGACTGCGACAGTGAACGGCGGGCGGCCGATGTGACTCGACGCAGCCGCCACAAACCCCGAAGCAGCGGCTTAAGGCGGGCGGCGAGCGCGAGCATCTCCTCAGGAGGAATCCCGGGCCGCGGGCAGGACACGGGGGACGCGGCACCGCTGCCGCCGGCACCCGCCCCAGCGACCCCACCGTGCCGCCCCTGTCCCCTCACCGCCGGTACTCCGCGTACTCCTCCAGGGCCTCCGCCTCCACCTGCAGCCGCTCCATGACCGGCCCAGCCGCTGTCAGGGCGCCGGGAGCGCCGGGCGCCGCCCGCGCACGGAGCGCGGCAGGCGGGAGGCAAGCGGGAGGCAAGCGGGAGGGCAGGAGGGAGGGAGGCGGGAGGGCAGGGCAGGCGGGCAGGCGGGAGGGAGGCGGGTCGCCCGCAGCACGCACCGCACCGGTTGCTGAGAAACGTGCGTAGAACTACGGGGTGTGTGCCGCGTACACGGGCACGGCGAGCCCCGCGCCAGGATGTTTTCCCGAAGGCGGCTCGTTTCCCGGTGAGCAGCGCAAATTCACACACCGTATTTCTGTGTTCTATTCTAGTTTGCGCGAAGGAGGGAGCTAGGCGGTAACCCACAAAGGGCTCACTGGTCATCAAGACTTTACACTGTTTATACATTTTAACAAGGGCATCAGCATTCATTGGCTACAAGTTACACAACTTCTCTATTAATACTCAAACACCTATTTGCTAGTTGTATCTCTCGCTTCACGTAAGAATTAGTCTGCAGGTGCAGTTCTCTCCATTTGAGTCTGGGGTCCGTTTTGAGTAGGTGGTCACGATCGCCCACTGCCGGATTTACCTTTCCCCCAGTTACTGCTCAGTTCTGCTGACTTCACTCCTGGTGGCTCTTGTCCAGACGGCCCATTCATCTTGGGATTGTCTTCTCTTTTCCTTAAGACAAAGGATTTGCCAAACATACAACATTCACAATGCAGTTGCTTAATCATAATTGTCTAGCTATAGCTACTGATTAACCAAAAAAAAAAATTTTGCAAAGTTTGATTCAAATCTTGAGCGGTTCAAATCTTGAGGGGTTTGATATCAAGGACAGGACATACATGGTGTACACCCCCCTCCCAGGAATGGCAGTCATCCCCCATGCCTCTTGGGATGGACCCCCCTCCCCCGGAGCAGCAGTGCCAGGGCACAGGCACGTGCATATCCAGGAATGTGTGTGTGCAGACCCGTGTACCTGAGGTGCCTCAGAAAGGCATCCACAATCTCGGGTGCCACCAGTCACGCAGCACATTGTGTCCACGCAACCCTCATGGCGTCTGCCCTACACTTGCATTGTCCTCAGCTGCTGCTGCTATTTAGACCACAACATTCCTGGTGGGTAGGTAACAGGTATTTTTGGGTGGTCACTGATTCCCTGTCACTCTTCCATTATAATATAAAATATATGTTTAATTACAAAATGTGTATTTTTTTCATAGTTCAAGACAACAGGAGGCTAACTTTGGGAAATACTGCTAACCAAAAATGGTTCTTAGACTGGCAACCTTCAGTTCCCAATTCCTCTCCATGTGCCACAAGCAATGCCACCACATTGGAGCAACTGCTCCAATGTGTTTGAGGGCTATAGTAAATAGACCACAGATTGCTATTTCAGGTACTGCACTATCCGTGTAAATTACTTCTTTCCCTGCCCACAAAGTGACCAAATATGTGAGGAAAAGATGTAGTATGTTTTAGGAAATTGGTATTTAAACTGTGCTCTGCCTGCTAGCATGAGCTGCAAACCCTCAGACTGTCAAATTGAGACCCACAAGGAGAGGCTTTTTCCAAACCATACCATGACACTTGCCTGGTAATGAAAAAGTACAGCAATTTAGGGAAGTCTCCAGATTGTTTTGAAGTGGGCAAGCCACAAGCAATGAAGCAGAAGAGGAATGTCACAAGGACGATGGCAGTGTTTTGCCAAAATGCCCCAGAGAGAGACGAAACAACAGGGACACTCTCGGGTTTCCAGCAGTATCTAAATAAGGTGACAGGGCATATGGTCTGGGCGTTTGTCCTGTGGCTATGCCACATGTATAAGGAATTTCAGCAGAGGGGACAGCACTGCAACGCAACACACGCGTTCTGTCACACTGAGATCTGAACATGAACAGGTCACTCTTCAATGCAGAAATTATATTGGAACAAGTCCCCACTGCAGTCAATACATCTTCAAGCAAGCTAGTGGAGGAAAATAAAATCCCACAAAAAGATCAGGATTATTTCTCCAGTGAAAATTCCTCCTCTGATCACAACTTTGAGAAAGAAACAGACGGGGGATAGGGGACCTTGAAAGCAGGAGCTCTGCAGACAGGGGGTCTGAACATAACAAGGCACACACTGCTGCACAGGAGCTGCACAAAACTGAAGATCTTTGAGATACCTTATGTGTATGCACATTCCGCTGGTGCCAGAGATCCCAGCATTGCCAATAAAGGGGGAAGGGGTGGAAAGAGCTCTGGCAAGCCTGGTTCTCACAGAATAAGCAGAGCTCCTATGTCATAGGTTGATGCGCCTCATCTGTGCAAGATCTTTGTTAAAAACAGTCCTGTGAAATACAGGTTGGGTTTGGAGAGCAGAGCCAGGTTTCTGAATAAGGCAGCTTTCAGTGAGGGCTCCAAATGTTAGTCTATATTGCACTTTAGCATCAGATTACCTGTGAACAGTCAGTGAGAACTTACCGAGAGCAGGAAATCAAGTCATTTTTTGGTGAGACATCTGTCCTATGAACTACCTCCCATCACAAAAATTGAGGATTTATTTCTGGATTTGATCACAGCAAGTGTTTTATGCAATACAGACAGTGTTCAGTTTATTAGCATCCAGGTCTTATTAGCTAGTAAGACCCCACTCAAGATCTGCTTGGATCCAAATCTGGATCCGTAGACTTACTTGGGAACAGATAGGAAAGGTGGAAGACTTTGTAATTGAGAAATGGAGTTCTTAGCTAATAAAGGTATTTCAAATACTCACTATTTTACTGTCACAGCACGAGTATAAGAGTACATTTTGGACTCAGAAAACCCTCTGCTATCTCTCATCTCTTCGAAGAGATTGTTAATAGACATCCAAAATAAAATTCATTAAAGACTGAGTCAAACCAGATTTTTCATGGTAAACTACCAAATAATTTTGAGTAGCAAGGAAGAGAAAAAAAAGGCTTTCTGCTCCTGTGAAGAAACCATGACACAAGGTAAGTAAAAGAAATAGGAATCCAGATGGCATGTTTTACCTCCTATGGTTGTGATGTAGCATACGGATGCTGCTGGCCCAAGATCTCTGAACACATCAAAGTGGGTTGAACATAGGGACACTTACTTACAGTACAGTTCTATGAGACCTAAGGTACTGCCTACACATCAAAGGCAACAGCTTAATGCTGCATGGGGTGTTGACAGTCTCTCTCAACACCCTCTGTTAACAATAAAATGTGTGACCCTTTAAATTTTTTGAAACCCTTACAAGTTTGACAAGTGCTTAAAAATCTTCTCAGTGAAATACGTATGCAAATTGAGGATAGCCACTTTATTAATGCCAGAATAAATAATTTAGAAAATAACTTTTAATATTTTGGACCTCAAGTCATTATTTTGAAGTAGTAGTCAGTCATTCTCTTTCTATGGATCTGGTCAATGACTACCTAAACAACTATTCTGGAAACGAGAATTAAAGGGGCAAAAAGAATAACATAAACGTTTTCCATTACATTGTTCCCCCCATCCATATTTGTAACCAATATTCTGATATACTTAAAGGCAAATCCAAGCAGCATTCGCTTTTATAAACTTCTAACCGTGACCATACATTATCCTACACTCAAAATTAGTTTTTGTAATATTGATCCTAACTTACAGTATTTAAAAATGACAGCATGTTTCTCTTCAGTTTTGCTTTCAGAAAAACAGAACATGATTAGACATATACAGACAGAATAAGTTGAGGAATGTCACAGGGCATATGAAAGCTCATGTGCAAGTAAGGATCAATTAATAATGAAAGGTTTTTGCTGGAGGTACTGACAAATATAATTGGTACATTTGTAGTAATTAAGATCACTTAGAGATAAGATAATTCAGCAGCATGTGATGTCACTGGTGTTTAAGAGAGGTGATTCCATGAACATAACGTGTATGTTTTTTTTTAACTTGGGCTTAATTTTAATAACCTAAATGGTATTTTCAAACAGATAAAAATGCCTATGTGCATCATTCCTGACAAACTGAGATTAGTGACGTACAAATTCAGTAAACATCTTTTCCACATGAAAAACATTAAAAAGTCTAATTCACTTTTTTAGCTACGATAAAGGGAAGTCTCCCATTTCACTCTTGCCTTTGAAGGTGGCATACTATCAGATATGTTAAATTGAACCCCACAGGTAGAAGACTGCTTTGTTTTGTAAAGTACAAACTAATGAAAGGGTATTAGGTAAGGAGGGCCATATTTGGATTGTTAAAGGAGATCAATTGACACTCTACATCACCTTTAAAAATACTACACCAATTAAGTAAGAATGTTCTAGACATTTAGCTTATTCAATGAGTTTGAGTGTTTTTAGGAGTTAAAAGGGTTTCAAGAAAACATCATAAACTGTGAGGTTAAATTTTATGTAGTCATTTTTCTAAATAAACTTCTTGTTCCCAAATTTACTCTTCTACATTCCCATGAACAAAGGCCGCAATGGCAGCAAAGACCCCCAAAACACGTACAAGCACAGGAGGTGCTTGGTCCCTTAAGCAACCTGCACACATCACAAACATGATGCAGCTTGGAAACCTCTGCATTAGCAAATATATTTAATTCAAATTCAGATCTATCTAGCCAGCTTCTTTAAGTGATCAAGTTAATGAAAAACAAATATTTAGCAGTTACTTGGAAAAACAGACCAAACTGTGCAACATATGACACATATTACTGGGTACCAAGGATACTGATGTTTCACCACACTAAATACAAGAACCTCTATATTCTTGTGTATTGTTCCTTTAATTTTAAAATTATCACATTAAAAACAAACCAGTAAACTTCTGTGAACCTAACAGTGCATAGGTAGCTTGTTCAGAGCCATCTCAGTGTGCTTCAGAGAATCTGTTCATCTGTCCATCCATTCATCCCAAGAGTTCTTCATTGTGGAGCCACTCAGCACTTTTTCTTCTTCACACATAATTGTCACACAATGCTTGGGCATCCTAATTATGTCAAGGTTTATATGGTGAAATTCCAATATGATTTATTTAGATAAAGAAAGCAACAAAAAAACTGTCTGTTTAAGCAGCAATCAATATATACTCTTCTCTTTCCATTTTTCTTCATTAGAACTTTTGTTTGGGAGTGGATCTTGAACATTTTTTGCTACCTACATTAAGCAATCATTCACAGGCACAGAAGTACTGAAAATTACCTAGTGACATCAGCTGATAAACACTCAGGAGGCAAATTACAGCTGGGAAAATTTAAGACTCGTAATTTACTGAAAGATTTCAACGCCAAAACCAAAACACTCCCCCCTCCCTTCAAATCAGCAGTTCTTTATATAAGAGGTTAAATGGCCGCCTGCTCTCCAAAGAAAAGGAAAAAGAAAAAAAAAAAAACACCAAAGCCAATCCAGCCTAAGAACCAACCAATTTTAAGAAGATTCCATATTACAAAAACTGAAGCAGGTCACTCTGGGGGGGATTGTGATGTTGTCTGAAATGGGAAATACACAGCTGTATCATAAAAATTGCAGCACAGTAGAAACACTACTTAAATATTTCTCAGGAAAAAAATTAAATGTGTTTGGCAATGCAACCAAATCCTGTGAAACTATGAAGCATTTTGGACCCGGGGTACATTGTAGGCTTTCTCTTGCCTCTTTTTCATCCAAACCCTCAGGTTCTTTACACAACCTTCTGCCACTGCAGAGCTGCCACACCCCTTACATGTCCTATAAAGGAGGCTGCAGGCTAGAACAGGCAGATGTATTCTTGCTACTGCTGTTAATAGGAAAGGTAGCTGAGACCTCCCCCCTTTATCCCTTCCTTGCCTTTTTTTCTCTAGTTTTCCTATTCTGAAAAGGGCTGTCATCTTAGCAAAAAGGATAAAGCTCAGCTTCCATCCATCTGCACTGCTGGAGCACAGAAGTCATGGAAGTGTGCAGGTAGCTGGTGAAGGGAAAACACAAGTCAGTGGCATGGCGATACAGCACATAAGACTAGCCACAAAAAGAGGGGCAAGATATATCGTGGACAATGATATATCTGATATAATGCAGTATCAACCCCTAATAAAGTTGGTTTCAGGCAAAATGAGATGTAGGATGCTACTGGACTATTTTTAACTTCCTCCTTGACAAACAGTTATTTCAACTATATTCATGAATGGAACTTTCGTGCCATAAAACAGAGGCAGTTCACAGTTTTCTCCAAGTATTTGTCAAGTACAAGCTAATTCCAATGAGCCATTGTGCTACTGAAACCTGAAAAAAAAGCAACTATTTGCTAATGGCACCATAAATTACCATGACTGCACGTATCAGTCTCCAAAATCCCTGCATAAAATAACTGGCCTGTGCACATAAATACTTTGCAAGTTTTGTTATACTCATTTAACAATCCTCAATAACTTCGTTTCACATACCCTTACAAGAAAAAAAGTCAGTTTTGTAAACACACAGAACAACAGGGTTCTGGTTGGTACTAGAAAAGTATCTGGGAAATAAAATCATAGATAGATAGATAGATAGATAGATAGATAGACAGACAGACAGACAGATATAAAAACTTATCTTCAAATTGCCAGGAGAGAAATGCAGATTCAAAAGAAGCTATGCGCCTATCTTTTTTACTCCTAGGTTAAAGAGCAAAGTCTTCACCATCTTTCCAAGATGGAAACTACTTGTTTTATTTTCAATTCTTTCTTCCTGCAGCTCTGACCTGAGGAAAGTTACAGGGCATTAGAATTTAAAGAGCAAAAGAACTCAGTGACCAAGCAGGAAGAATACAAGATAGACTACTACTAAACCTCAAAGACACGCAACTTTCCAACCCACAAACAGATAGAGCATGTGTAGCAAAAACAAGAAGACTGTTTAATAATATTAAAAACAAAAGAACAACAGGAACATTTACAAGTACAATTAAAAATTTATTTCTCTTTCTGCATTGAAGTGAGTACATGTTTACACACAATGTGACCAAAAAATCCTCTGGATACTAACGAAGGCTGCAAGTGTATTTTCTTTTATAACCATCAAGAATGTCAACAGGGAAACAGAAGAAAAGAAAAAACACATAACTTTGGATGGTATACCATTCAGCACCTCTGGTTTTACTCACACCCAAAACCCCACTCACAGGACACTTTTGGCAAAAGTCCCTGAACATATCCTCTGTCTCCACCAAACATTCACTCGAATTTAAAAGACGGGTTCCATGGCACTTTAATATGACTTCAGGAACATTTTGAAATACAGTGCATCCATGCTGCATGCATTTCACTTTGCTGTAAGACTAACTTAGACATAAGGTAAATATTACCTTACCTCTCAAATACCCCATGACTAGACACCCTTAGTAAATATAACTCTGTTAAATGCAGAGATGCCTTGTTTCCCTTCACTGATTTTCCTTCTGATCAAGAAAGCAATTCAGGGAGATAGCTTGATATACTCATCACAAATTGCAAGGTATTAAATTGTTAAAACAAACAGCAATGAATAAAAATAAAACGTATTCGCATATCCAAAACTTATTTCCGTCACTTAAATAATTTCATCTGAAATTACAAAATACATACACTTAAATATCTTTGTAAGAAACAACCATCTAAGATATCACAGATTAAGATTTGCTTTTGATAATCTAACTGCCCTAACTCTAGCACAAAGATAAACCTGGACAGTGTTACTACTTAGAATATTTTCCTATCATAATTAATTTTCTTAAATATACAGTAAATTCTCTTTAAGTATTCTGACAGAAAGTGCAAATAAAGACATTCTTTGGGTCACAATTTTAAAATATTACCACCAACACTATCCTCAATTTAATATTGTTTAGTAATTAAGTAACAAAATATTTTAAGTATACACATTTTCTAACATCTGCTTAACAACGCATTTTCCTCAGTTATCTCGGCTTAAATGCAGATCACAAAAAATTAATAAGCTACAATGCTTCTCACCTATCCAAAAGATATGTTATATTCATAGTTAAATAAATATATTTATAAACCTACCTATAAGGTCCCCATTGCTTTCCACATAGTTTTATTATCCAATGGCATACTACATCGAATCATGGTATCAAAATATCTTTAAAGACAACAAAGATCACTTCAGAAGTACTGCTCAAAGGCAATGAAATAATGCTTTGAGAACCTAAGCACATATGTTAGGCCTACACAAATCCAGCACATTTTATATTAGAATAGTTTATGCTTCTTTTAGAGTCAACTACTGCTTTGCCTTAGCAGAGATAAAAAGCTTACCTTAAATAATACCCATCACAGATATAGCAACACAAAGCAGCCCTATTTGCTATCTAATGTTGCTGGCTGGTTTTACACGTTTATTTGAAGTTACTGGTGCCTGATGGCTCGTTCCATTAGTGGTATTTGTTGCTGAGCCATTCACAACAATGTAATCAACCTTGTTTTCCAATTTCACCAAGCGTTGTAAGATGTCATCCAGAAGAACAGCAATTGTTCTCTTAAGATCAGCTGAAGATAATGGAAAAAACAAATTAGAGACTATTATTTACTACATGTGGAAAAGAACTGCTATTTCAACATATTCACATCTTAAGACTTGCTATCCTCCCTACTATATGCCTTGGAAAGGAATGCAGATTGATATACAAGTATGGGTGCTTGATTTTAGTTTAATACCGTTTCTCTGTTATTTTACGGATGGAAGATACCACCATAATAGGAAACTGTGAAGGCAGCCAATTAAATATTCGAGTGTAAGAACAAAATCACTAGTTAGAGCATTAGAAGTGACTATTCAAAGGCAGTATTTCAAATTTCATCCAGACAATAGTACTAGAATACAAAGCTATAACACCTTTTAGCCTTGGACAGCAACAGAGTATATTTAAATACTTTCCAACATAAAAAAGGTAGTTAATAGTTTCCCTCTAAATAACAGATCTAGCCCATAGAAAAACTGCTATGACACAGTATCTTATCGCTTACTATATAAGCTATAAAGTAGGGGAGGAAAAAAATCTATCTATTTACATCTTTGCTGATTGAAAAAGAAGAGGTTTTCTCTTTAAGAGCAGTGTGTACTACTTTGAAAGAGAAAAAACTGAACTTTACAGCTTTCATTTAAAAAAGAAGATATTCACATAAGTAGTATAGCTTTTTCCCTCTTACCATATCCTGCCATAGATGCTCCACCGCCACCATTCATTAAATTTTTATTTTCTTCTGCCAGTGCTTTGACATATCTTCTGCTGAGATCTAATATCTGTCCACGCAACTCAGCACTGCTTTGGCGTCTTGGATACTGAAAAGTGTAGCGTAGCAACATCAAACCCCAGATGATTCCAAAAACTAGTAAAAACATACTCAGTTTCTGGGACATATTTTTTCTTGAAAATGTTAGAAACATTTCTGATGAAGGCCACAGGCGTGTCTTAATTTCAAGAAAAGTAACTGAATTTAGCTTGGTCGAATTATATTACAAATTAAACAAAAATAAGATTTCTATGAAGTGAAAAACCTTCTGGCTGGATCATCTTGAATACATCTTCTCTTGTTTTAGTTGGTCTTGATTCCTGAAATTTGTAAAGTATCACCTGGTTATTCAAAACTGCTACAGTTGTTAAGATCAAGGACAAGTATCAGTTCCTAAATACAGTACTATATCATCATCTAGCAAACAATTGTGGATTTTTATCTGCTTAGAGGTTCAGTTATCTTTCTATCTCACCTGTTATTTACAGGGTTTCCTGTTCCTGTTTTTACCAATTTTTAAATCTTCAAAAGTCAAAACTTCTATGCTTCTACGAATCACCTTAACTATTTTAAATACTGTAATTTAAACTGCCATTAAACCCAAATGCATTTCATACAAAATGCAGTACCTAGAAGAGACTTGTAAAACATTCACAGACAACCTTTTGACAAGTTATATACATACATCTACACACAAGAAAAAGGTCTTGTAAAATGATCCACATGATTCTTATTCTTCACTTAGAAGCACAGGGCAAGTATAAAGAGATAACATGCAGCACTCTTGCCTGATTAGTTAGTTCAAAGTCTCCTTTTCTGGTTTGGTACACCATTAAGAGTTTTATTTGTTTTGGTGTCTTGCTACTGAATAAAGAAATAAAACCAAAATAAACTGGCATATTGCAGCAACATTTAGCATTTTACTCCAACAAGACAAAACGTCTTACCATAGCAGCCAATTCTGATCCCTCAATAAATTAAGGCTTCAAGAGAGAAACAAGTGGTAGGAAAGCTTCAGCAGTTAAACAACAAATGTCCAGACAGTTTGAAGCAGTATGAGCCACACATCTTTGGGAGCTCTGTAACAGGGGAAAAAAAAAAAAATATTTAAACACATAAAAAGTGAAGAGACCTTCATTTTCTCATGATGTGGTTGAAGTTGAGGGCTTCAAGCCACGTGTGTTTAAAACAGAAATACATTTTTAAACCTAACAGGAAGCAACTGTTCAGGAAGAAAAGAGAATTCATTTCCATTTTACTATAAATGCATACATTTAAATGCCCAGTAACTGACCTCAACAGAGTTTTAAAAGAAAACTTGGTAAGAATCTCACTCAATATTTCCTTCTTCTTCTCCTGTTGTCAGACAGTGATGGCAGATGGCCCAGATTCATCATATATGTACATGCACATATACTTACATATGCATCATTCTCCTCTTAATTTTTACCCCTCAAACACATCCCACCTTTTCAGTCTCTTTACATGCATATACCTTGTATTTCTCATTTTTTACCCATCTCTGAAACTACTCCAATTATTTAATACTTTATTGGATGACAGTTTCTACCATTTAACATAATCTGGATAAAGTCACTCATTTTACACAACAGTTACGCTTCTCCCTGTTACTCCCTGTTCTTTCCCATATATTACCTGACACAAGCACTTTTTAGACTGAAGTTACACATTGAATAGAGCTCCTCACCAGACTTGCTATAGTGGTACTTAAGTCTCTGTTTTTATCAGAATATTGAAACCAAATTTCTCATGCTGCTAAGCTCTCCTCTAAACAACTCTGCCTCTGAAGCATTTTTTCATCGCCTCCACTGTGACTCGTTCAAGCGGCCTAAGCCAACACACCACGGTCTGCTGCAAACACAAGTGTCACTTCTAGCAGGGCTTGTCGCTTACCCTTCACCTTCACTATTCAGATAATCCTCTCAACAGGCAGGCCAATGTACCTGATTCAAGTGGCAAATTTTTGAAGCACTCTAAAATCAACATGCATATCTAAATTATTCTGAAAATTCTTAACCCAAGGCAGGGGCAATATTAAGACTTGGACACCAAAGCTGCTGTAAAGTCACAAGCTCCTGTGTGTAAAATGCCCTATAGTAAGTGTCAGTATATAAAGCCTTACTTTTACTGTTGGGTGCACTAATGCAGGTGGCAATCACAAATCACTGAATGACGAATAGCTTACTTCACCTTCACTGTGGGATATGACCATGCACATGGACAGACAGCCAACAAACAATAATTTGAATTCCCACTGTAAATTCAGTGGGATGTACTTTGTTCAAGGAACGTGCTTATCCCAGAAAAAACTTTTTGTTTTAAGAGACAAATTTGTCTTAAGTACAAAAAAATAAGAGAGAAATCAATAAAAACTTACATTCTACAGCAGGAATATTTGGAATTGTGTGGTTTAAGATTTCCTGAAACAGATCCACCCTAAACATGTCCTTTTCCCTAGCTCTTTGCCAAATCCATGGCTCTGCACTCAGACTTTTTTAAAGCACAAACTGCACCCACATCATTATGCATCTACATAATCCATGAACAGTATTGAATATGATGAAAATATTTATAAATGAGGTCTAGGAGTAGGGCACTCACATGATGGCTCAGAAGACCAAACAGTATTTCTCAAGAAAAGAACAGAAGATTCAACCCTCATTCGAAAAAGTCTACATCTTCTATTATTATAATAATTATAATAATAATAATAAAGACTGAAAATAGTTCTTGCAGAATTTAAATTAAGTTCAGCTCTCCACAGATCCCTAGCCATATCTCATCCTGAAGCATTTAGACAATATCACTACAGTGCTTTGGAGTGGAAATAACTCTGCCATCACAATGTAAATAAGACCACAAAGTCAGGATAAGAGGTCTAGCCAAGAGGAACAGATTGAATAAACTCCTGCCAAGGAACAGCAGTAATTGCAGGCTGGGCCTTTGCCTTGTGTATCTGATTCACAGTGCACACACTAACTACTGAAGCCAACGGAAATCAAGGACTCAACCTGCTGGGAAAATGGCATAATACCCAAATACTGACCCTGGGCAAAGGAACCGATAGCAAGGTGTACCAAAATGAAGGTAACTATCTGTACTTTTCCTAAGCATTTTTAAAGGCCATTCTCCCATAATGAATTTCACTATAATTTCAAAGTTCTGTGAGATCTGCTCTTCTCTTTCCCCCTGAAGTATGCACTTCTAGTGACCCCTAACACACTCCATCACAAGATTTTTACAAGATTACATGGTATGGAAGAACAAAAAAAATAAAAGTAAGTTTATACCCACATAATTTCAAAGTAGGGGGAAAAAAAGAGTATTGGAGCAGCATGTGTACATATTAGGAAGAAAAGAGCACAATAAGTAAGACGAACAGACTGGAATACTCTTTTACCTCTTGTTGCCCTGAAGGGTCAGCACTTCTCTACAGTTTAACAGTAAACATTACAGCTTAAACAAACCCTGTCCTCAGAATGGATCTCTGTTTTCAGTAATTCAGAGGCAGTATCCCATGAGATAACAGCACACGTGTAAGAAGAAACATTGCCTCTGGTCATCTTTCTTCTCCGTCATTCTCTCCAATCCTTCTTACCCACCACTCTCTGAGCAGGGGAAAAGGGAAGCCATGACTTCCTTCTTCACACTGACTTATCCCAGATAGGAACACAGGCTCACCACTCTCCCAACCACAGCTGAGGGGGTTTTATAGCAAAGGCAGTCAAAGCACTGCAGAGAGCAAGAGCCTCAGAGCCTCAGAGCTATGCCTTGTTGGAATTCCCACCATCCCTAATCATGGAAACTGAGACAACTCAGACAACTATGAAGATGAAGGAGTCCAATCAGGACAAAATTTGAAAATCTGACGAGGGAAAGAAAAGAAACAAGACCCCAAACTAACAAACCCCAAACAATTGTGGTTGTTAAGCCAAACAGACCAAATCAAACAAAACCCCTGAGCTGACTGTGCAAGCAAAATGGCAATCCAAAAATCCATGAAGAATATTTTCCAGATATTGAAAGACAATTCTTATTGAAAGATAATCCTTATTGTGGTTGTTATGAATAAATAAGCAGCCTGAAGTGACTAATTCAAGTGGCAATTTTCCAAAGTTTTTTAAAATCAGCATGCATATCTAAGTTATTCTTAAAGCTACAAGCCCAGGCCAGAGGCAACATTAGAACCTGGAACTAAAACCAATTTCTGAATGAAGATCTGAGACTAAGTTTGCCCTTCACAGACACATAAAGAGTTTGGTTTTCTTCACTGTTGCCACTGCTGGTTGTCTGAGAAACATATTGCCAAAACCTACCAATATGGATTCAACTTTGTCCAGTGGTACCACAACACTAACATGCATGTGGCAAGGAAAGCAATGAAGTAAAGCACTCATCACCTCCAAAATAAAATCCCTCTATCCTATGAGCTGTGTTTCAACATCAGTCATATATAAGTTATATTACTGAGTGCATGAAACAAAAGGAACAAAGGCAAAAAAAAAGCAACAGAAAATCCATTATGTGTTCCATTGTAAAACAACATTCTACTATCTACTAGTTGCTACTTAACTAAACAGTAGCATCAGACTTCAGTTTGAATACTGACTCTTCTCCATAGAAACGAGCCCATACCTACAAAACATCCTTCTTGAATTTTGTTGCAGTCTTCCTCAGATTCTGCTTTACTTATTTCCAGAAAGACCCAGAGATTATTTTAATGTACAACACAGAAATGAAACAGACTGTAAGGCAAAGGAATGCCTCATATCTCCTCTGAAACAATCTCAGATTATCAGGAAAACAAGGCATACCCAAATCCTTAAAAGGTTACAATGCACCTTACAGCACTGTTGGTTCTGCTAGTCTGTTTTTTTCTTTTATGCCCAAGAGACTCCAGCCTTCCTAAAGCACTCAGAAGGGCAAATTTCAACCTGTCCTGCAGAGATAGTGTGTACTTTCTAGTTTTGAAAAATGCCCAGGACAGATGAGGATGATTATTTGTAAGAGAAAAAGAAAGCAGCTGGTCCATCAGGTATTTTTGGTTGTTATGAATAAGCAGCTTTAGCAAACAAACTAACAAAACAGAGTCAACAAGATGTAAAGAATACAGAAAACCGAAGCCTGAAAATCCCACTTCATTCAAAGATCAAAAATACTTTTAAGGATAAAATCAAGAAAAATGCAGTGAAAGTACTATTGTTAGCATACACTCCAAAAAAGTCACCTCTTTGGCTACATATTTGGAAAGACAGAATGCCAACTACTGAGGCAATAGTTCCTCAGCGATACTCTGGAGACCTAGACAGGTCTCAAATGAACTAATATACTAAGAAGGTAGGCTTGAAAAATGGGAATTTTACTCAGTGTATTACTTAGTACCATAATATTTAGCTGTTCCTCACTGCCAAACTATCATCAACAACAACATGACACTGTGACTTCAAGAGCAAGTCTGGCTTTGCGATCAGTTATTATTATTAACTGTATAAACATAAGACGTGATTTATCAAGATAGAGATTTAAAAAAAAAAGGCAGATAGAGTCATAGGAAAGTACATCCAACTACAGAGGAAGGGAAAAAAAATCTTGTAATAGAACAGGCAGCAGACAGAGATTAGGACAGCACAAATAAAAGCTGACATCAATAATTACTATAAAATAATTGTACAGTACAAAATTAGAATTTATTACAATCTCAATGGGAACACAAAAAGTTTATGAAATTACTAATGATTTAAAATTAACATACTAAAATTACATCTATACAAGAAATTACTATTAAATTCATGGTAACAAACATCCCTGGGTACAGAGAGGGTACTGTATCAATAAACAATAAGCTGTGCTGTAAATAGACAGGATGATACCTCATTGTCAATGAACATTTCAGGAAGACAAAAATCACGGGGTATTACAGAACACCAGAAAAAATTTTCATAGTTCTATCAAACTCTATTCTACTATTTCTCTTTTTTTGCCTACATTGAGAGTGTGCTCACCCTGGCCCATTTACCTCTGATCTCCAAAATATTTTGTTGCCTGATTTTCCAAAAGAAAATTTTGAGCACCACTCAGCTCACAGGCAACAACTGCGCTGACTATTCTGAGAGCAGACAGGCTGGTTCCATGTTATTTGGAAAACTAACAGCAGAGTTCCTATTCATCAATGAAAATGGGAAGTCTAAAGAAGACTAATGCACGCAAAAAAAGCATAGAATGTATTTACTGGTCAATTAATCCAAGAAGATTAGAACAAGGAAATAAGCACCTAGAAGCCCAGGAGCTTATGTGTTGAGACTTTTTGGAATGCCAAAAATGATGTTTGCATTCTGATGATTTGCAGTGTTAGACGGCTTGGTTTGGCAGTAGAAGAAAAATCTGCAGGAGGTGCAGCTGACAAACAGGTTCTCAAAGAACTTAAGCATTTATTGTAAAACAGGACCTTTATTCCTGGCAATACACAGAAACTTCAGTTCTCTGTTCCCACACATAGCACAAACTCCATTTAATAAGTCATTGTACACATGTCATTCATATTTTAAAACTGGTGTACAATGATGAATCACATTCCTCATATTTTCAAGGGCACATTAGTTCTAGAGAGGGTGCCAATAAACTCACCAGCCTGTACTGGCACTACTGGTGACTTTTGCAGACCAACACTGCCCAGGTTCATTAATCACTGAGGTTCACTCAGCTGCATAGCACCACAAAAGAGCAAGATATTATGCTCAGAACCAACAATTAACAGCCTGTCCCCAGACAAGTGAAACATGTTTGAGCTGTCTTTTGACAAAATCAACTCTCACTCAGCATGTTAAGTACTCCTATTATTTGTTGATGTAAAACTTGGTCAACAGAAAAATGTCAAAGCAGAGAGGGAAAAGAGGATACTCTCCTGACAAAACCTCAGCAATGCTTGGCACAAAAGAGCCCAGCAAAATGCTGTACCTGTGTGCTGGTGAAACTTGAGGGTCTTTCCAGACTGCATTATAGATCAGCTGATCAGACAATTTATATTAGTATCTGCTAGGCTCAAGAGGAAGGATCAGCACCACACAGCATACTGCCATCTTAAGAGTAGGTATGAAGGCACACTTCTGGCCAAAAAAAAAAGGCTGCCCTATCACTATAATGGCTGCTGGGCTGCAGGCTTTATTTGTTCTGTACCACTTTTGGAGTGCACTGCCAAAGGAGTCTGTGTCTTTTCCAGGACATCATCCAACAGCACCAACAACATGTGTTTCTTCATTCCCTGCTTCCACCTGCCATAGACTCACAACTACCAGGGAAAACTAATAAAAAGTAAAATTTATCCTTTTGCCTTATTGGTACCTGTCTTTTGGGGTATACCTTTAATGGATGTTTCAAATGAAACCACAGGAGATGGGAGGTTTAAGGGAATAGTAAAAATAGGTAACTACCAAGAATACCTATTCTACAGTGCTGCAACAAAGAAATAAGAAAATCTACTTGTGTGCTGCAGTAGTCCCTGTCTCTCAATGCAGCCAACAAGTCACAGCTCACCAAGCAGACACATAGTGTCGCTACTGAGGAGATGCTGGGACAACCTCAGACATACCTTAAACCAGAAACAGTTTTACCTCCTACAGGCTTCTAAGAACAGCACACAATTTGTTTTGTAGATGAACTTCAAGTTAAATGCAAAAACATATTGCTTTAGACTTGAAAACCCACACAACAAGCTGACAGTGGCTCTGGTATAAAATTATCTGAGAGCCCAAACACTAGATTACCTTTTGTATGTCAGTATTTTAAAAATACTGGTGACTTTTTTCTATTTTGAATTCATGTAGTCCTATTTGCATTGGTTTTATTTTGCATTATGTCTGAGGAGTTTGCTCGAGTACTTTTTGGCATCTTAGAGTATCCTTTTTTCTTTCAGCTCCTCCCCCCTTTATTTTGCCTACTACTGTCAGTGAAAGCTTTTAAAATAAACCAACCATTTAAAAACAGAAATTCTTTGTTCCTTGCCTGTGGGCAGTCAGCCAAGATTCAAGATTTTGAGAGGGGAAATGACTTGGCAAGGCTTGTGAAGAAAATTAAAGCAAGCAGATATCAATAGAGGCAGTATGTTATACTTGCTGAAGTTCCCTTCCTCCCACTGGGTCCATCTGGGCCCCAAAACATCTCTATATCTCTGTATTAGCTTTTTGGGGACAAAAAAAAAAAGAAAGAAGAAAAAAAAAAGAAAAGAAAAGATATTTCAGCTTCATTCCCCCTAGGACACTTTATTTTCTCTTTCTGCTTTATTGCTGCCTTTCAGGTCACAGTAGGACCCTTGCTCCTAAGAGTCAGTTATGACAGAGCATAAGGCACCTTCTTGGCTTCTCATTTCCGAGTAAAATTGCCACAATTTTTTAACTGCAGTTGAACACTAGGCTATGACAAGTCCTTCCCTGCAAATTCCTAACTAGTTCCTCTACTCCATTGTGAAATTTCACAGCTGTCTTTGTATCACTCTTTCCAAAGCCCCTGGGACTTCAAAACTTCCTTCTGAGATGATAATGTTTAGTTAATTTTAAGTAGTTTTACAGAGAGCCAAGCCTGCAGGATGATGAATGTAGGCTACTGATAAGAGAGTGATTTTCACCGAGCATTCTAAAGAGACCTAAAAGGAAGGTGGGTGTCATTAAAGAGAACTAAGAGGGGAGGAGAAGGGGGGAGACAACTAACAAAGTGACAGCTGCAGTGGGGGAGCGACTGCCACTGCTCATACATGGACGCACCGTGCAGCACCCACACAAACACAATTCCTGTAGAACAGCAACAGAAAAGGGCTTTTACCACTGGGGAGAGAAGAATAATGTAACTTGCCTAGTTTTCTTTCAAGAAACCTGTAGAATTCAAACTGTGTATGAATTTGTCTATCAAAATTAGGTTTCTATGGTAAAACTGCAAAACAGACAAGGCTTTGCATTCATGCTCCTTCCCAGGAGACTGATCCAGTTGAAGATTTCAGAAAAATTAACACTGAAGGAAACATTACAGACAAATAAATCCTTTTCTTTTACATCTTTTATTATTTCTAGATTGACTTGTCAGTTCATCTTAGCATAGTACAGGGTTATGACAGACATTAGTTAACCATAACACTACAGTGTGTGTGGTGTGCACTGCAAACTATTCTGTTCTTAAAATTCAGTAGATGGTATCCAAAAATTTAACTGGATTAGTTATCTCACAGTAGCCTCTTATTTCTTCAATATTAGTGAAGAAACCAATTTCAGTGGAATAACTTTTAAGTCCTCTTGTCCAGGCCTCTAGTCCAGGACCTGTTTTATATAGGCAAAGTACTGATTCAGTTCTGAGCAATCTAAAATTAATCTTTTAAACTACATAGGCAAAGGCTAATATACGTATTTTTTGTAAAGTTGACAATCACAAAAGAAAATATATGAGACTATTAATAATGCACAATGTCCATTTATAATATAATGGCCAGACTTCGTGAACGAAGATCTGGGGAAGGTCTTTGTACGCCTTCCAGCCTGCGCATTGGATTTATTTTAGGTGGGACACAGTGCGCGCAGAACTGAGCCCACCCTTTAATCCTAAGGTTCGTCTGCCGGGGCCAAGCGAGCTTGGACAGTGGCAGCGAGGTCCTCAGGACGTAGGTGGATCGCCTTACAGGGCTAACGGGCTCCACCTGCCTGGGGAGTTTCCCCGACCGGGAATCAAACCCGGGACTCGGCAGTTACAGTGCCGTATCCTTAACCACTAGCCCACCAGGGGCTCCCAATGTCCATTTAATGGCACAAATTTTCCATTACAGGTGAAAGAAGTTGTCAAATGACAAGTATTATATAAAGTACATTTTAGCAGTTAACTTGTACGAGGACAAAACGCATTCATTTGAATGACGGAGACTCACAGATTTTTGACAGCTACTGGAAAACAGCTATTTTTGACACTTACTAGTCTTCAGATATGTTGACTACACAGCTGACAATTTAAGCTGACAGCATGCATTTATCCTACTTACAGTCTGGGCAAGATGCAAGAACTAAGTGCCTTTTACTATTCTTGGAAAATGTACAAGTCATCATGAACTCCAGGGGAAATATCTTACTTCTAGCAGTTAAATGACATCCAATCCCACAGCAAAACCCCAGTATGGGAATAGCTAATACCAATGCCTCCTTCGGGGAGATAACAGCCAAAAGGAGTCTCTAAAAGTAGAGAATACAAAAGGTTGGGGTTTTTCTTTTAAAAAGGAAGTAGCTTTATTTCCAATTGTCAAAGCTTTAGGAAAAAGATCTATTCCTTTGTTCTAACAAAGGAATTCCAGCATAATCGTTTAATTCTCTGGAACTCTCAAGTACCTGAAGTGAATTATAAAACAGTTATATATTCTAACACAGAAAATAACAAAAAGAGGCCAGAATAATTTAGGCTTTATACACACAGGCATCTCCAGCAAGAACAGGAACAAAGATAACAATAAATTTCCATATTTGGTATAAAACTGCAATCGCTCCACTTGTGACACTAGAACAAGATGCTGCTCACAATCTAATATCATCTTCGTATTGTCTCCTTTCTTTAGTATTCTCATGAGAGTGAAACAGCAATTCATTACATTTGCTCTAAAATAAACTCTACATTACAATTAGAACAAATCACATGCATGCTTAACTATGATGTTCAGCACGTCCATATTCTGAAGACTCTTGAAAAAAGATACAATTCCTACAAAACTCACTTTTCACAGTCAAAAAACACCCTCACACAGACCAGTGAGCCAAATCAGGGGGCAAAATACAACCAAAAAATCCCAAAACAACAGCAACAAAGATCTAGTTAACCCTATCTGAACTGCTCTAAGGAAATTCTACATCATGGCACAGCACAGAACAAAAAAATCTCTCTCCTTGTTTTGTGGCACACAAACACAGAAATTACACTGCACTCTAGCTGTCAGTATCTTTTAGATGACAAGACACATAAAAGAGAATTTACAGGATGGTACCATGTTAGGTTAGGGAACTGAAAAGAAAGTTTATTCATAATTAATGATGAAGAGAGCTACAGAAATAAGGTAGACATAATAGTACGTTAGAAACATTTACAAAAATAAACTTAATGTGAAGATTTAAAATGCAGTTAAAACATGATCAGATGTTACATAGAATAGCAACTTTAGCATATTGTAAGCAGGAAGCATTCCACAACTCTTGCTGTCAGGAAGTTTCATATATTATAATCTCCTAAAACTGAATGTTTCAAACCTTGCAGATTTCCTTCAATATTGCTTCTTCCTATTTATTCAGTATTACCGAAGAGACCAATTTCAGTGAAGCACACCCGTTATTTGTATGGAGACTTGTTAGTGTCCGAAGATCACTTAACCTGACATTATTATGGATACTACCTTTGCTTAAACATGAATTAAATAATTTTTCCCCCGTTAAGTTCCATCACATCACGGTAATCAAGCTTTGCCTCTTTAGAAGTTGTGTCCTTACTGTACAAGATCTTGCAGAGTCACTGCAGTCATAGTTTAGGACGGGAAGACCACTGCAAATGGTGAAGGAAATCAGGCAATCCTTGTTTCCTCCACCACTTCCTCCCCATCCAAGGACACTGCATCACAGCCCTGGGACACGGCTCTCCGGCCGGAGGGATGCCCGGATCACCGCACAACTCACCGCTCCCGAGCCCCGCAAGCGGGGCCCGCAAGGACACTGCAACACCAGCGCTGGGACAGACACCGGGACCGACACCCGGCGGGAAGGCAGCCAGGCGGAGGACAAACCTGTCCCACAGCAGGGCAGCTCCCGGAGGAGGGGCGGCACGGCGCGGGCGCTCAGGCGCGGTGCGGACGCGTGCGGCAGCCGCTCTGCGCCATCCCGCTCCCGCTCGAGCCTACAGCCACCTCCCTTTCCCCGTGCACACACGGGTTGCCGGGCCTCCTCCGCCGCCCTCCCGCAGTGACCCTGCCCGGCCCCGGCCCCTGTCCCGGTCGCTGTCCCGCCTCCCGGCCCGGCCCTAGTGCAGCGCCCCCTGCGGCCGCCCCGCGCTACCTCTGCCTCC
>VYXB01000148.1:26307-88713 GCA_013397135.1 Pachyramphus minor
CTGCTGCTGCTGCTGCCGCATCCCGGGAGCGCCGAGCGGGCCCCCGGATCGCACCTGGACGACACGGCCATCGCAGGTGAGACCCGCCGGGACACCCGGGACACCCCCGGCCCCGCTTTGGGGCCATTCCGCGGGGGTTTGGGCAAAACCTGCGCCGAGCCCCCGCTGACCCCGGGCTGGGACCCGCGGGGCTCCGGGACCGAAACGCTCCGTGTGTGTTGTCGCGGCGGCTCCGGCTGTTGGGGCCGAGAGTTTTGCATTCCAGCTCCTCTGGAATCCCGGTCCCGGGAGCGCCGGTGGGGTCGGGGTTGCTGGCGTTGTCTCACCTGTCTGCCCGCCGCGATGAGGGTCTGGCGGGGAGCCGGGGCCCTGCCGGGCATCCCGGGCCTTGGGTGGTGTCTAAGGACGTTCCCAGGTGTGGGATATTCCGGGGTTCGTGTCCCATCTCTCCAGGCACGGAGCGGTTCCCACCTGAGGAGCACAGGTGGCAGAGCCCTGACTTCCAGCTATTCTGTATCCCCCTATTCCCATCCCCTCCGCCCCAGCCAAGAAGGCAGGAGAGCCGAGCCCCTGCGGAGTTTCCCCCCTGGAGCCAGGTTCTGGCTGGGAGCTGGGGGACACCTCCGTGGGCTCTGTGTCCTTGGGACAGACCCCGAGGTCAGCGCTGGAGCCCGATCCATAAATCCTGCTGGGGGTTTTGGAAGTGGGATGGGAGTCCCCGGGAGTCCTGCACCCGCCTGAGCCGTGTCCCTGCAGGTGAGGGGGCCAGGTACTGGAACGGGATTCAGCTCCCAGGAAGCCAAAACACTGAGCACCACGTGCTGCTCATCGCCCTGGAGGCTCCGAGCCCCCGCCGCAGGCATCCAGAGGATCCCACCTGGGTGTGTTTGGGGAGGAGAAAAGGTGTGGAGCAATTCCAGACCCTCCTTTTGGTGCTGTGTTGGGCGAGGGAGCAGCTCTTCAGGCTGGAGCTCAGGAAAGGATTTTGGGTGCAGGGGCAGGTGCTTGGATGTTTGATGTTTGGATGAAAGACCCCGGGAAGAGTTTGGCTTTGTGAGCAGAACTGGGTGGTGGGAACAGGGCGAGGAGCAGGCCGTGGTGCCAGCAGAAGGACCGGGATCCGTGTGTGGTCCCTGGGCAGGGGGTTTGTTCCGGGACGGGCTCTGTGACTCTGCTTTCTGCCCCTGTGAGCAGGGGCTCCTTGTCCCCTCTCCATGTGCTCCGAAATGCTCGGGCCAGTTCACATCCAGTCTGCTCCACTAAGGAAACTGGATCTCTGCAGTCCTTTCTGAAGCAAGGTTTGTGCCTCCAAGGAATTTCCAGCGCAGTTATTTTTGGAGGCCCTGCAGAAGTGTGGCAGCCCGGGTGATTCAGCGGCTGGCTCTGCTTTGGCTGCGAGCGGAGGCAGCGCCGGGCCGGCAACAAGCTCCGGTCCTGGGCTGGGGAGAGCTCGGAGCCCGGGCTGGGAACCGTCCCCAGTCCTGGCCCAGGAGCAGCCCCGGTCCAGGGCCCCAGTAAATCCCCCTGGATGGGCTGTTCCCGCAGGACAGGTGCTTTTGGTCACTCCTGGTTTTCCCAGCCGTGTTCTGGTTGCGGCTGGGTCTCCAGACCTTCAAGGGAATAACAGGTTTGGAACCCCGACCGTGCAGAGGAGGGGTTTGTGTCCCTTCCCGGGGCAGCCGGGCAGGTCCGAGGGGCTCCTTCCCTCTGCTCCCGCAGCTCGCTGGGGTCTCTTGGCCGTTTGCATTGGAGCTTTTGGAGTTGAGAGCAGGGAGCGTCCTCAGCTGGCACAGCAGCCGCTTTTCCCGTGTTTTCCCTGGAAGCAGAACAGGCGGGTTGTACCGGCTCTTGCGGGGGCGAGAGGCAGAGGTGGGTGTTGGACGGCGTTTTGAAAGTGAAAGTGCTCGGTTTTGACACATTCTCTGAGGTGCTGTTTTTATTCTTTGACTGGCGTGGCAGGATTGTAATGATAAAATACCAGCACCGGCTGCTTGTCCCTGGAACCAGGGAATTGTTTGCAGAGAGCAGGAGCCTGAGCTCCAGCACTCCTTGGGCTGGTGAGATCCCCCTGCAGCAGCAGGTTTTAGGGAGCATTAGGGAGTGATCCCGGTTCCTCAGATATTCTTTTTTAAGCAGGAGTTTGACACAGGCAGTGTTATCCATGCAGGATAATCAGAGTTGGTGACTGAACCCCGGGGAAAATCAGATTTTTTCTCCTGGCTTTGACTGACTCAGAGGCGAATCGAGGACTTTAATCTTTCATCTCTAATCTTTTCCTGCCGAGATCAGATTGAAGTTTGGTTCCAGTCGGCAGCACAGGAGCCATTTCACAAGGCAGAGACGCTGAGACAGAGGGGGGTGGTTGGAGCCAAGAGCAGCCAAAAGGGCCCTCTCCCAGCAGCCAGGGTCTGCCCCAGGCCCAGGTTTGGGAAGCTCCCGGTGCTCTCACAGGATGTGTGACCGTCCCACACCTCATTGTTTTCACCCGCCCCTGGTTATTTTTAGCCCGAATTTGTCAGGCCACAGCCCAGCCCCGGGATCTTTTCACACCCCCAAAAAGGGGCAAACGAGGTTCCTCAGGGACAAACTGGACTTCCAGGGATCTTTTTTCCCCTCTTTCCACTCACTGTAATGGGGCTGCTTCCCAAACCAACCAGGGTTTGTTTATTTTTCTGGTCCTTATCAGAATGGCCTCGGGGGTCATGTCAAACTGTTTGCACAAGTTTTAGGGGGGTTTGGGTCAAAAGTTTTTAATTCCCTCTCATTCAGGATATTAAGCTGCTCAGAGGCCTCTTCCTCGTGAAGTCACATCAGCTGGGGCCGGTTCCAGGGGTTTAAGATGACTCTTGTTTGCCTCTGTGCAGCCCAGCACAGGTGGGGTTAAGGGATGGGCTCTGGACAGTGTGTTGGGATTGAGGCATTTTTGGGGAGACGTGGAGCTCGTGTGCCAGGGCCTGGTGGGGGCTGGACCCTCTGGTGCAGGGATAGGACAGGCTTTGATGGCTCTTCCTTATGCCAAGCAGCCCTTCTTTCCCTTGCTTTCTCCTTCTCCCTGCCCAGTTTGCTGCTCCGCTGTGTTGATTCCTGGATCACATTTGCACTTGTTCAAGTAGTTTAGAGCACAGGTTATGAAAATATCTGGACTGTATCCAAAGAAAACCTGGAGGGCTGTGCTCAGGGTTATTTCTGGTTTTACCTGGAGCTGCACTTAAGCCCAGGGAGCATCCCATTGGACACAGTCAGCATGGGGGGGGCTGCAACCACAGCCTTTGGACTGGTCATTAATTCCTAAGGGGGAAACACTCGTTTCTGGGAGAGGGCACTGTGCCCAGCACTGGGCTCAGCATTCCTGTCTGTGCCATCCTGGGACCCTGGGGGTTTATTGGAAGTGAATCCTTCACTGCTAAACCTTGGAAAGTGATGGGTTTGGACTTGTGGCACCTGAGCAGGACGTGGCCTCGGCGGAGCCTTTGGAAGGTCCGTGGTGCATCATCCTGCAGGGTGGGCACGGGGTGGTTCTCCTGGATGTCCCGGTTGGAGCGTTCCCGTGGCAGAGGGAGCGAGGGGTGACGTTGGTGCTGCTCTCTCGTGGTGCTGTTTGCGTCACCCACCCTGTGCCAGGATCCACGTCTGTGCCCTGTCCCTGTGCCAGAGCCGCCCGCTCCCTCGGCAGCAGGATGCTGGAGGAGCTGCCTCTGGAAAGGGGCTGGTTGTTGGAGGTGGGAGGTTGGATCCAGTCCATGGTGGTCATTGGGACACTGCTGTCAGTGGGAGCTTGGACTTGATGCTCTTGGAGGTCTCTTCCAACCTCCAGTATTCCAGGATTCTGTGGTCCGGCTGCTCTCTGAGCTCAGTACCCTTCTGGTGCTGTGGGAGCAGAACCAGGACAGGATTTCATCCCAATATTCCACAGCCCTGGGAGGTGCATGACCTGCCTTGTCCCAGCACCCCTTCCCTGCAGTGACTCCTCCAGCCCGTCCTTCCCACCAGGAGCTCGTGGACACACGACCTGCAGCTCTCCTTGCTCTGACAGAACACTTTCTGAAGGAGCTTTTGCCTCCAGGACTGGCAGGATTTTGCAGTTCAGTTAAGTCCTTTCAGGTGTGCACGTTCTCTGAGTAGGACTCACACCTGTGAGTAGCACTTCCAGCTGGGCAGGGGGGGAAGAGCAGTTGGGAGAATACTTGGAAAAGCCTGCCAGGAAACAGGCTGTGTTCTTCCCCAGCTCGGTTGGAAGCCACAGTGGATTGCACAGCCTTGGGAATGAAACTTATCTCGAGGAATTGCCATTCTGAGAGGTGGAGAAACTGTGTTCTGGCAGCAAACCCTGGCCTCATGTGGAGGAGGAGGAGGAGGAGCAGGGCTGGCTGGGCAGCACTGGCAGTGCTGGGGGCCTCCTGCTCATTCCCTTCCCTGCTGGGTCTGGGAACTCGGAGCAGTGCTCAGCTGGATCAGAGAGGGCATTTTAATTTAATGTCTTGTTAGAGTCTTTGTTTACTCCTTCACACAGCAGCTCTCTGCAAGCCCCCTGTGCCCTTTCCAACAGTCCTTTCCAAGGTGATCCTTTCCAACGGGAGCGGTGCAGGTGGAGCTGGAGGGAGCTGGATCTCCTGCTCCAAACTGGGCCTTTCCCTCAGCGGGGCAGGGATACACGTACCCATGTGGGAAGTCCAAGGCAGCAATCCCCATGTCTGTACTTTCCTCTCAGGAGGGGATGGAGCAGTAAATGTGTGATGTAGGAGCCTCCTGACATCCCTTATCCAGGATGCTTTGGTGATCTTGGAGCAGAACCTCATCCTAAGGGGAGAAAGAAGGAAAAGGAATTTGCTTTCCTGTTGCCTGCTCAGTTTCTCGTGGGCTGCCTGGGTATGTTGGTACATCCTGATTCCATGTGAGGCCTCTTCCCTCCTCCTCCTCCAGGCAGGGGAAGGATCTCAGTCTGGTGACACCGCAGGGGAGCTACGTTATCCTTCAGAGAGTTGTGGTTCATGATCTGCCCAGTTTTTGGTGAGGGAAGGGAAGTAAAAGGCCATCCTGGTGTAATTCCATATAGATTTAGCGTTGGCAGGGGCTGCCCAGGGAGGTTTGGAGTCCCCAGCCCTGGAGGTGCCCAAGGAAGGCCTGGATGTGGCACTCAGTGCTCTGGGCTGGGGGACAAGGTGGGGCTGGGGCACAGGGGGGATCCATGGGCTGGGAGGGCTTTTCAAGCCTCAGTGACCCTGGGATTCTGTGATTTGTTAGTTAAAAGTCTGTTCCTGTGAGAAGGTGCTTGAAAAGCAGCAGTTTTCCCTGAGGTTATCCCAGTTCTTCTAAAAATTCTGCTGCTTGTCCGACTTGGAGGCTGCGCCGGTGGCAGAGGCGATGGTGGCTTGTGTCCCACAGTGGCTCTGCAGGGTCAGTGCCAGGCTTGGACACCCTTCAGCTGCTGGACTGTGCCCAGCCTGGCATTCTGCTTCTCAGAGCCCTAATTACACAAACCAATTAGTGTAGAAAAAGCTGTTTCCTTCATTAATTAGCTTTGCTTTCAGTCCAGAGAGGGAAAAGTGAACTGAGCAGGTGGAGCAAGTGGGAGATCTGTGGCTCTTCCTGGGCAGCTCTGGGATTCCCACTGGAACTGGCTCTTTGGTAACTGGAGGGGTTCATTTTCCTGGGTGGTCCAGCTGCCTGCAGCCCCACTGTGGATACCTGCAGGAGCTGTGCTGGAACGTGCTGGGAATGGGACACTGGACATCACCTGGTGTCAGGTGAAGGTCTGGGAAACCCCCAGCTGAGAAAGAAGGTTCCATTGCCCTTCATTATGTCAGTCAGGTGATCTTAAGGAGAAGTTCCTCTCTGGGAGGGTGGGGAGGCCCTGGCCCAGGTTGCCCAGAGAAGCTGTGGCTGCCCCTGGATCCCTGGAAGTGTCCAAGGCCAGGTTGGACGGGGCTTGGAGAAACCTGGGCTGGTGGAAGGTGTCCCTGCCCATGGCAGGGGTGGCACTGGATGGGCTTTAAGGCCCCTTCCAACCCAAACTAGTCTGGGATTCTGTGGATAAGGGTGGATTTACCTCTCCCTTGCCTTTTCCCTGTTACAGATGCAGTCTTAGGACCTACTGCTTCTTCCTCCTGCCCTCAGGCCTTTATTTGCTGCTGGAATTTGGGGATGTTTCATGTTCCTGAGCCATCTGCTCTGCTCCTATGGCTGATCCAAGTGGGGCTCTCTGGAACAATTTAATTCCCTTCCTTTCACCCAGCCCCTGCAGTCCTGCCTCACTCATTTCCTGGCACTTCCATCACTCTGTCAGGTCAGTTTTAGGAGCTGATGCTGGAGACTCCTTAATGATGCCATTGCTCCATCACTCCTTGAGCAGCTCCTGCCTCCAACTGAGCCTCTGCCAGGGCCTCCCCCCCCTCCCAGCCAGGAATTCCTTCCCAATATCCCATCTCTCCCTGCCCTCTGGCAGTGGGAAGCCATTCCCTGTGTCCTGTCCCTCCATCCCTTGTCCCCAGTCCCTCTCCAGCTCTCCTTCAGGCCCTGCAAGGGGCTCTCAGGTCTCTGTAATAACAATTACAGCACTGTGAATGATAAGGGTGCAGGGCAGGACTGTGCCCTGCTGATGTATTTATTGTTCCTGGCAGTCCAGTCTGAAGTGTCAAACCTCAGAGGAGCAGAAGGAGATCCTTGGGGAACCACACGTGTTTCTACCCGTGAATTGTCCCTGTTTGTTTTCTCCCCATGAAACAGTACCGGGATGTTTGTTTGTTTGGATTATGGGCCTATTTTTAAGTAACCTATTTTTTCCACTTTGGAAAAAGTATTAACTTGCTTGTGTGTCATGGACATGTGTGGAGCCTGACTTTGGGAACCACCAAGTGCTCCTTGGAAGTCCCTCACCAGCCTGAGTTGTTGCCCCTTTGGTAAATATGTCCATAATTTTTATTTATATATATATGTGTTGCTGAGCTTTGCTGCAAGAGGCGTTTTCAGGACCCACAGAGGCAAATCCAGCACTTCCTGGGAAGTGCACTTTATCCCACCAAGGAGCTCTGCATCCTCTGGGTTCCAGCACCCCTTCACCCCCTGTGGGATTTGGGAGTCCCAGGTACCAGCAGTGCTCAGTGAGAGCAGCAGGGATCTCGCTGGAAGTGAGGATGTTTGGTGGCACACACACACACACACACACACACACACACACGCACTGGTTTGGCAGGAAAAGCCACTATTTTTGTAGCCCTGTGTTCATTTTTCCCCGAAGGACGGAGGTTTAAGGTCAATTCCTCCAGGTTTGGAGCTCTGGTGCCTGAAATTCATCCGTTCAGGGAGGCCACAAACACAATAAACGGGAGAACTTGAGGAATGTTCCTCTCTGAGTTCCAAAGGAACAGCTTGCTGGTTGGAACAGCCTGCCCCTTCCTAGGCAAGGGAGGCTTTGGATTGCAGGGAAGGGAGGAATAATTCAGGATCAAAGCTGCTCAGCAGAGCGTGTGTTTAGATCTGTAAGAGTGCCAGGACATAATTAATGTGTGAGTAAGCCAAGGGGAAAGAAAGTTGGTTTTTAACTTGATACAGAAGGATGGGGGATAAAAACTAATTTTTTGGGGGGAGAGAACCAATTCTGGAAATATCCCTTTCCAAGCAGCTGCTGTTGTTAACACTGCCCAGTGGGTTTGTTGTGCCTGCTGTGCAGCTGGGAGACAAAAATCCGAGATTGGCATCTTGTGCTGGTCAGGGAGGAGCTCCAGGACTTCAGGTGAGGTGTGGACGGATACCTGCAGCCCCTGGAAGCAGTAATCCCTCAGTCCTGTGTGTGATGGCTTTTCCCACCTGCTGGGGCTGTGGGTGAGCTCTGAGGGTCGGGAGGAAGGAAGGGATCCCATCCCAGGCTGTGCAGGTCCTCGTGGAGCCTTCCAGCCTTCTCTGCTTGGCATTCCTGGAGCTGGATCAGGGTCTGGCCTGTCAGCAGCAGGATTAGGCTTGTGGGAAGTGAAAAGAAATAAATCAGGAATTAAAGTGTTATGGGAAAATGGCTGATGGAAGATCTGAGCATTTTGGGAAGGAGGAGGCAGTGGCTCGGTGTTCCTGGGATTTCATGATGTGTGTGCTCTAAACTGCAAAATAAGGAGGAGATTTGGTTTTTCCTTTTAAAACCTGTGGAAAGGATCAGTAAAGAAGGACTTGTCCATGCCTGTGCTTTTAGCTGTGGGATGAGTGGGCCCTGAGGACACTGCACAGGGGGCTCAGGTCGGTTCATCCCGGGGCAATCCCAGCACCTTCAACTGGGATTGGGGCACAAACAGCAGCTGGTGACCCTCCAGAGGGATTTGGGGTGTTGGATGGTGCCAGGCACTGCCAGAGCAGCCCCATCTGTGCTCTGAGGCTCGAGCCCAGGGTCTCAGAGGGTTAAAAAACCTGACTTTTTATCTTCCCAGTCCCCCCTGAAGCCCTGGGCTGGCCTTGGCTGCAGAGGGGTGGGAGCTGGGACCTCCTGCCCCAGGGCTGGGAAGGTGAAGAGATTCCTGAGCCTCCCTTGGGGGTGGCAGATGGAAGTGGCACCCCTGCAACAGAGTGTTTCATTAAGCTGTGTCCTGGGGGCCCTCTGGATACGGGAGGAGACACTGGGGAAGTGTGAAAGTGTGAAACTGGGAAGTGTGGAAACTAATCTGGAGATGCTGATGGTTTTGTGGGAATGGTGACAGCAGCACTCCTGGCAAAGGGGCCTCTCGGTGGGGCAGTGTTCAAGGCTGTCCTCATCCCACTCCAGGGCTGTCCTTGTCTCATCCCAAGTGCTGTCCTGGCCCCGGGGACTGCTGCTCTCAGAGGTCTCTCATGGACCTGCCGTTTCCTGGAGATTTGCACTCTGTGTTTTGTAGATAAACAGGTTTTCCTGTTCCTCGTTTCATTTCTGTACCATTAGCATAAAAAAGGGTGGAAAGGGGGACATTTGGGGGCACTCAGTGCCACTCTCCCGGTCTGCAGGATGACCCCCTGGAGTTTTCCTCACAGCTTTTGGGGTGAGAAGTGAGAGGGGTGGGGGATTGCTGATTACTTTTCCTCCCATCTCTCTTTTATTTTTCTTCTTGGGAAAGAAGAAGAAACGTTTCACCCTTCAAAGGATGGGGCTGAGCCCTTGGAGGTTGTCGTTTGGGAGCTGTAATGGGAATGTCTGGCATTCCTGTGCCATCCCTGCGAGATGGATATCTTCAAAGGGCTCTTGGATGGGGCATTGCTGTGTCTGTCTCCCGCTCCCTCCCCGCGGGCTGTGCTGGGTGTGGTGCCCCTTTGGCGGTGACAAGTGGCAGTGTCTGTGTCCCCTGGGAGCTCCAGGTGCAGGAGCTCCAGGCAGGACAGAGCTCCGGGGCTGCTCCTGCTGCCCAGAGCCTCTGGCTTTGGAGAACTTGTCCAACGGGTTTGTTTTTCATCCCGGGGCTATTTTCAGCTTGTCAGCCTAACGAGGTGAAATGGCTGGGATGCTTTCCTGCTCCCTGGGACTGTGCTGGGAGGAGGTATGGCTGTCCTGCCCGGCTCACCCCCACCTCTGCTTTGGCCCTGGGCTGTGTTTGTGCCACTCGGGGCTTTGGGAGAACAATTTGGGCTCTGCACGGGCACCCTGGGCACAGGGAGCCCCGAATCCCAGCCTTGTGATGGCCCTGGTGCCCTCCCTTGGGAACGTGGGGAGGATCCAGCACCTTGGGCTCTGCGTGGGAGAAGTACCAGGAACTCCAGGGAACAGCACAGCCCGGCTGTGCCTGTGGGGTTTGGGCTGTGCTGCTCCTGGGTCCTGCCAGGAGCATCTGGATCAGGGTGGAGGTTGTCTGAGATGCAGGAAAAGGGGACATTTCACCCCATCTCATCCTTATTCCCACTGAAAATGTGTAATTGGTTCGTTCTCGTGATTCCTTTGGGAGAAACTCCAACTGCTGCTCACTCAGTAACAACAACTTTTAAACCAAACCCAACTCCTGCTCCTTGGATCAAGCCCAGAGAGGACCTGTGAGCAAAGGTGGCTTCTCCAGTGTGTGCCAGACACCTGCACTGGGAATGTTGCTTCCAGCTCCTCGGAGTTCCTCTGGTATATTTAACCTCATGGTGCTGGAGGATGTGGAAGCACCAGTGTTCCCGTTCCAAAGGCAGGATTACAGTGCAGGGATCTCATTGCTGGGCAGGAAGTCACCTGGCAGAGCAGGGAACTGAAGCCCTCCCAAAGGTCAGCGTGGTGGCCCAGCCTGTGGCACATCCATCATTCCCAGGCACGGCTGTGCCGGGACAGGGTGGGGGTTCACCGGACCCGCTCTGCCCTGGGAAGGGAATTTAGCACCTGGATGTGGATGTGCTCATGGGCTGGGCCAGCGTCCTCCCACAGCTCCAGAAACGTGCCCAGGTGGAGCAGCAGTGGTTGGGAATAAACCCTTCTCCCAGGCTGAGCTCGGCTCATCCCCCGTGCTCCGGGGTCCCAGCGGGGCCGGGACACTCAGGGATCTGTCCCTGCTGGCATCGGGCACCTGGGACCTGCCGTGGCTGTGCTGAGGAGGGACAGCATCGGGATTTGGGGGTTGAACCTCAGGAGCTGAGGATCTGTGAGAGTTCAGCAGATCAGCACATCCTGCCACGTGCACTGGGGCCCCCAAATCCCTGGTCCTGGGCTGATCCCACAGCGTGGGCAGCAGGGCACGGGGGAATTCTGCCCCCTTAGGTCAGACCCCGCCTGCAGAGCTGCTTCCAGCCCGGGGCTCCAACAGCAGAAGGACATGGAGCTGCTGGAGTGAGGTTGGACTCAATGATCGTGGAGGTCTTCTCCATCCAAAGTGACTTTGTGGCTGAATTCCTCTGGAATGACCCAATCCCTAGGGAAGGTGTGCTCACCTGTGGCAAACCAGGTTGGAACTGCACGTGCACTGGTGGGGTTTCTTGGGTGCTGCCCCAGGACACAACTGTCCCATGAAATGAGGGATTTGTGTTGGAAGGAAGCAGGGGAAAGGTTTTACTGTTCAGCAGAGTCTTTGTGTGAGTGTTGGCAGAAACACACGTGGAGGCTTTGGAGCAGAAGGTCAGAAAGGGCTGATTTTAGTGGAGGGGAACCTGGAATCGTTAAGGTTGGAAAAGCCCTTAAAAAGACCATCGAGTCCAACCATTCCCTCCCCACTGACATGTCCCCAAGTGCCACATCCTGTTAAATCCCTCCAGGGATGTGACTCCATCCCTGCCCTGGGCAGCTCATGCCACTTGTAAGTGGTTTGGACAAGAATTTTCAAGGAGCTGCTATGAAGGTCCCTGTTCTGCAGCAGAGGAGGGAGGAAAACTCCCAGCTCCTTTTTCCCTTTATGCTGCTGCTGGAAGGAATATTTCCTCCTGGAGAGTTGCAGTCCATAGAGTGGGAGTTTTTTCCCAGTTAATGAGGTATTAAAAAAGATCCAGAGGAGTGTGGATTTGTATTCCTGCCTCACCTGTGTGTTTGTGTTAGGATTTGGCAGGAATTTCCCTGGTAGCCGGAGTTGTCCCTTTGGTAAACAAACACAGTCCTTTAACCTGCCTGTGGCTGGTGCTGAACGCTGAGTCAGCACAGCAGGACAGAAATAACCCAGGATTTGACACACTCACAGGGTTTTCTCAGTCACACGTGCCCAAGTGTCGCTGCTCAGATCCTGGAAGAGCTGCAGGGAGTTAGCACCGAAAAACGGGTGTAAAACCTCCGGTTTGGGTGCGTGTCCAGCTCTGGGGAGCTCCAGCCAGGGCAAAGCTGCTAAAGGTGTCATGGCTGGGTTGGCTGGTGCCTCCAGCTCAGCTGTTGGCTCTGCTCCTTGGCTCTGGGAGGTGAGGGATTTGGGAGGGCTTTATCTGTGGCCTAATGATGGCTAAACTTAGTGCCGAGTGTCCTGGCCCGAGGGGCGGAAATGCTGCAGGGGTGACACTGGTGCTGCTCTGGGAAGGAAATGTTGCCAGAGGCAGGGCCTGTGTCTGTGTGGGCAGGAGCGTCGAGAGGGAGAAACACAACTTCCTTTTTTTGGCTTTTGGGGTTTTTCTCAGATCAGCTGATGTAGCCTGAAAATGTAAACTGAAAAAATAATGTGAATTTTTTCCCACAAACTCTTCCCTCCCTCCAGCAAGTGAAGTTGCCAAAACGCTTGGCAAGTGAAGCTTCCCAGTTCCAGCCCCAGCCAGGTGAGCTGGGGGTGGAATGAGATGGTTTTATCCGTGTCTGTCTCAAGAAGAGACCAGATGCAGGTTTTTTTAGGGTTTAACTTTTAAGCTGTCAATGACAACAATATTCTGTTGGTCTCTTCTTTTTTGTGCAGTTATGAGAATACTTTTAATTTTAATGTGCATGCTGAAAGCTGCTATTTTCACAAGTTGGGTGGTTTATCTCATGCAGAAAGTCCTGGACCCTCCTACATGTATTTTGGAATAAGAGTTTTTTCGAATAAGGCCATTTTGTGTGATTTGGAAGCGCATCATTGGAGGAGCCTCAGCTCCACTGGAAGCTGTGCTGGTCTGTAATGAACCTCCACACAAACCAAGGGGTCTGTTTTCCACTGCAGACCATGGACACTTCCCTTGATTCCTATGTTGGTCCCAAACCTTTCCAAGCTGCTCTTTGATGCAGTTTGAACTTCCCATTCCGTGGTGTGTGTGCTCCATGCTCCGGGTGCTTTGCTGAGGGGCTCTGAGGTCCCAGGGCAGCTCCCTGGTGGCAGTGCTGCTGTTCCAGGGGCGCTCCAAGGACAGCACTTCCAGCCTTTGGGGTGGGGGTGAGGAGTGGGGTCCTGCTGCCCTGAGCCCCTCACTGTGCCATCGAGCCCCAGTGACCTCCCACAGCTCCTCCAGTTGTGATTTGGGGTGCGGGGCCCTGCCACGGGTGTGAGGGGAGGGAGAACCACCCCTGTGATCCCAGCCCAGGGATGGAGCTCTGCTGGAATCGCTCCATGTCCTGTGGCTGCACGGGGCTCCCACCCTCCTACCTGAGGCCTGACCCTGCCTGGAGGATTTATGGAGTGCTGGGGAAGCAGCCTGAGGAATTTATTTGTTTGCCCTCTGTGTGCTGCCCCGAGCACTCGCTGTGCCGTGGAAACGCGCCCGGCCCCGGGACAGAGCTCGGGCCCTTCCCAAATCGGCCTCTCCCGCTCCCTTCCCAGGTTGGAGGTGATTTATCCTTCCCATTGAAACTCCGGGGGGCCTTTTCTTACCGACTGAACCGGTGTGGAAAGGATCAGTTTGTGCAGCTCAAGTAACAACAGGGTCAAACCCAACCCTCGGTCTGGCTCCGTGCCCGGCGTGGATTTGAATGGCACGTTCCCTCCTTGGGCACCTGGGAATAACAAGGGGACATGGATCACAGAGCTCTGCAGGGAGAGCTGGCTGGGAGCTGGGCATTCCATGGACTGTGGGGCAGGGTCAGATAGCACCTGGAACCCACATCCCGCTGCCTTTGGGGACGCTGCCAAGGGAAGGGTGGGGAGGCATGTGCAGGTATGTGGCACAAGGGACAGAGGGCAGGGGAAGATTAGGAATTCTTGGGAAGGAATCTCTCCCTGCAAGGGTGGGGAGGCCCTGGCCCAGGTTGCCCAGAGAAGCTGTGGCTGCCCCTGGATCCCTGGAAGTGTCCAAGGCCAGGTTGGACGGGGCTTGGAGCAACCTGGGCTGGTGGAAGGTGTCCCTGCCCATGGCAGGGGCTGGGATGGGATGAGCTTTGAGGTCTCTCCCAACCCAATCCATTCTGGGTTCATGGTTAGGTTGTTGCAATCTGAATCCCTGTGACTGGTATTTGGAAAACTGCCCCTTTCCTGCCTTAACTTCCCCCAAAACTGTGTGCTGTCTGCACAGCACTGTGGGAGCGTGGCCGGGCTCTGGAGAACAGGGTGATCCCAACCCTGCAGTGCCTCTCCTGCTGCCTGGGGGGAAGCACCAGCTGAATCCTGGCTTTACAATGATGGGGCAAAGGTGAGCTGCTGTTCTGGGGGAGAACCCCCAGATCTGGTCAAATCTATGAGGATTTTCAGGAGGTTCTTGACACTTGTGGTCCCCGGGTGCTTTGGCAGGCTCAGGGAGTGTTAAGCAGTGTTCTTTAGCAGGGGCAGTGGAGCTGCAGCTGGAGCTGGGCTAAAGAAAAGTTTGGGGGTTCCTTCCTTGGGTTTTTGCTTACACAGCATTGGTGAGAAACACTGACCCCATGAGGGACTGTGTCACTCCAGAGCTCTTCCCTGTGTGCTGAGGGTGAGGAGCACCTTGTCCAAGGAGCTCCCAGCTTGCCCTTCAAAGCCTTTTCATCACTGCAAAGAGCCCTGATGGTTTTGGGAAGTCTGCCTTTGGGGAAGGAGCAGAGGTGGTTTGGGACCACTCTGAAATCCCTGCTGTTCCCAAAGCATGAGTGCCTCTGATCCTCAGGGAAGCCACGTGTGGGAGTGGCCTCTCCATGGGGGTTTTTCAGGCTGAGGGTGAGGTTCCAGGAGCTGCTCCAGTGATGGAATCACAGCCTGTCATTACTGGAAAATCTTCCCCCTTTCCCTCCTTGACAGGACAAAGGGAAACGGCCTCCAGCTGGGCCAGGGGAGGCTCAGTGGGACATGAGGAGGAATTTCTGGCTGGAAAGGGTGGGGAGGCCTTGGCAGGGGCTGCCCAGGGAGGTTTGGAGTCCCCAGCCCTGGAGGTGCCCAAGGAAGGCCTGGATGTGGCACTCAGTGCTCTGGGCTGGGGGACAAGGTGGGGATGGGCACAGGGGGGATCCATGGGCTGGGAGGGCTTTTCCAGCCTCGGGGATCCTGGGATTCTCTCCTGGTTTTGGCAGCACCTGCTCCTGCACCCCCAGGTTTCATGGCCTAGGGGTGACACCTCCTGTGATGTGTCACCTCCTGCTGGCCCAGCACTGCCAGGGCCCCTCCAGGATGAGCAGCCCCAGAGTTCCAGTGCTGCTCTGAGTCAGCATCTGTTCTGGAAAGTTCCTCTTTCCCTGGTCACCTCCAGGAAACAGTCACTTTAGGAGAGGTGTTACTTTTCTGAGGGGTGATTTTCCCTCCTCTCTCCTCCCAGAGGAGCCTTTCCATGTCCAGTGTAGCAAAGCAGAAATAAATACCCAGTGTAACCACTGTTCCCACTGAGTCATTTCAAGACTTTCTTCTTAAGTTTGTTTTTCAGTAAGAGCCCCTTCCAGGAAGGCAGCAGAGTGGGAAGGGAGCTGCACACGAGAGGTTTCTTTGGTTGAGCCTGGGGCAGTGGAGGGATAAGGGGGTGACTGGGAAGGGTTTTTATTCCATCAAGCTGATGGTGGCAGACTGTTGTTGAGGTCGGACAATGAAGGTGTGTTTTTCCATGTGGCATTTTCCACCTGACTCTGCACATGTGTGCCATAGGGATGGGCAGCATCTGGCTCTGGCAGGGCCTTGTCCTCTTGGAGCTGTGTCCTTCAATGGGAGGGAAGGACTTTGGCAGGAGAGCCACGAGCTGGCTGCAGCAGGGCTGTTATCCCATGGGATGGGGGTTTGGGAGCAGCAGCTCGTTCCCTCTCACTGCAGGAACAGCGGAGAGTGGAGCATGTCCCATGGCCAGGGCTGCTCTCACCCTGTCTCCTGCTCTCCAGGGTGTCTGTGGCAGTGCAGATCATCAGTTCTTGGTGATAAATAAGGCTGAAATTGGGAGAAGCTGTCCTTGTATGGCAGCCTGGGAATGGTGTTGCTTTGCTGGATTAACTATGAAGCACCAGGTCTGGGAAGGGACCACGGGGAGTGCTTGGGGCCTGGGCTGGTGGGGAGGAGGAGGAAGAGGCCAGGCAGTGAAGGGAAGAGCCCTTCTGGATGTCCACATTGGACCTCTGGAGCTCTCCTGGGGTGCTGGGCTCCCTGAGGCTGAGAAGATGAGTCAGACCCAGGCTGTGAGCCTGGCCTTTGCACCAGCTCTGCTTTCCATCCCAGGCCTCCAGCACAGGATGGATGTGGAGCTGCTGGAGAGAGTCCAGAGGAGGCCCTGGAGATGCTCCAAGGAGTGGAGCCCCTCTGCTCTGGAGCCAGGCTGGGAGAGCTGGGGGTGCTCACCTGGAGAAGAGAAGCTCCAGGGAGACCTGAGAGCCCCTTGCAGGGCCTGAAGGGGCTCCAGGAGAGCTGGAGAGGGACTGGGGACAAGGGATGGGGGGACAGGACACAGGGAATGGCTTCCCAGTGCCAGAGGGCAGGGAGAGATGGGATATTGGGAAGGAATTCCTGGCTGGGAGGGTTGGGGAGGCCCTGGCCCAGGTTGCCCAGAGAAGCTGTGGCTGCCCCTGGATCCCTGGAAGTGTCCAAGGCCAGGTTGGACAGGGCTTGGAGCCCACTGCCAGAGGGCAGGGATACATGGGAGATTGGGAAGGAATTCCTGGCTGGGAGGGTGTGTAGGCCCTGGCCCAGGTTGCCCAGAGAAGCTGTGGCTGCCCCTGGATCCCTGGAAGTGTCCAAGGCCAGGTTGGACAGGGCTTGGAGCAACCTGGGCTGGTGGAAGGTGTCCCTGCCCATGGCAGGGGTGGCACTGGGTGGGCTTTAAGGTCCCTTCCAACCCATTCCATTCTGGTATTCCATGATTTATCAATAAGTACTGAGTGCAAGAGGGGAATTCTCTATTCCTCTGCCACCTGGTGAGAGCTACCAATATTTCTGCTTCTGTTCCTTGAGCTGTTGCTGCCCCTGGTATTTGTGCCCGTGCACCCCTGAGTGCCAGGCACTGGGGATGGCAGGTCCTGGCTCTGGACGGGCAGTGCCACGGGAACAGCTCGTGTGGCTCAGGGATGACGGGGTGGAACAGCAGAAACCTTGTGGGTTTGTCTTTGATTTCTTCTGAGCTTTCTTTGGAGTCTCCAGTTTTTCAGGCAGGGATGACTCACTCGTCCATTATGTGGTTTCCTGACTTTTAGCAATTTCTCTTTCAGTTAAAAAATCCTAATGATGCGTTTGGCATCGCGGCGTGCGGCGCTGTGGGCTGAGCGCTGACTCACGGCTGTGAGGGGGGCTCACACCAGCACTGATTCCTTCCCACCCCGCACTGGGAGTCTGGCAGAGTATGGAAAACAGAGCCTGTGGCTGCCTCTGGATCCCTGGAAGTGTCCAAGGCCAGGTTGGACAGGGCTTGGAGCAACCTGGGCTGGTGGAAGGTGTCCCTGCCCATGGCAGGGGTGGCACTGGGTGGGCTTCAAGGTCTTTCCCAATCCAAACCACTCTGGGATTCTGGGAAAACCACTCTAGGTCTGGTTTGGGCAGTGGGATAATCTTCCTGTCTCAGCAGAGCAGGAGGGCTGATCCTGGGTCCTTGAGAACCAGGGTGTTGCCCTGGGGCCATCCTGGATTCCTGCAGTGCACAGACCACAGGTCCTGGTGCACAGCCCTGCCTGTGCCCCCCAGCACGGGGTGGGCTCTGCACAGCGTTCCCAAAACATGGAATATCAGAGTCCTGCAGTGGTTTGGGGTGGGAGGGACCTCAAAGCCCACCCAGTGCCACCCCTGCCATGGGCAGGGACACCTTCCACCAGCCCAGGTTGCTCCAAGCCCCATCCAACCTGGCCTTGGACACTTCCAGGGATCCAGGGGCAGCCACAGCTTCTCTGGGCAACCTGGGCCAGGGCCTCCCCACCCCATCATGGGGCAGAATTCTTTCCCAATATCTAATCTCAGTCTCTTCTCTCTTAGTTTAAAACCCTTCCCATGCCTGGCACTGTCTGCCCATGTGCCAAGTCACTCTCCCGTGTTTGGGTGGCCTTGGCCATGGGTGCAGTTAAATTGTGCGGGTTTGTTCCACACCAGGAGCAGGAATGTGTAAGCAGTCAGATTATCTCTGTTTTTGTAACAGAGTAACCCAATCTCCAGTTATTTCAGCTCATAAGAAGGTTCCTGCCCATGGGGTGTTTTGGCTTCAGCTGCTCCTCCAGGCGGGACCTGGTGTGGTATTTTCTCAGTGACCGTGGGCAGAGCCCGACAGGGTGGTACCAAAACAACTCCTATTATCTTATTTATCCAGCCCAGGAGAAATACCCCGCAGCCCTTGGGGAAAGCAAACAGAGATGCCTGCAGAAGGAACTGCAGGAACTGGCACTTTGAGGCCGGAGCACCCGAGGAAAGGGTGCCCAGGTCTGCTCTGGGAGGTTTGGGAGCCACAGGGAGGGTGGCATCGTTCCCAAAAACCCTGCTGGAGCTGGGGTGGTCCCGCAGGGGTGGGTGGGTCTTGTGTTGGGCAGCACAGCAGGAGCAGGGCTGGGCACTGCCAGGACAGGCAGATCCAGGTGTGGCTTTGTGGCTTGAGCTTCCCACCCCAGTGGGAAATAGCCTCGGTTTTGGGGTGTGTGTCTGATGCTGGGGGTCTGTGGGGTTTTTAATGGGGTGGAAAAAGGGAAGCATTTGAACAGTGGAAGGACAAAGGTTCTGGTGGAGGGGGTTGGGTGGAAGCCACGCATTAAAGGGGAAGGGGGAGGATGCTTGGAAGAAATGGGCTGCTATTAAATCAGTAAATGGTTGCATTGAGGGGATGAAAAAGGCTGATTGCACTGAATTAGGAGGGAATTAGTGGTAGTAAATAAATGCTGAGCGAGTGCCAAGGAGAGGAGCCCGTTTGTGGAAGGAATTTTGAGGTTTTAATTGAATGTAAGCTCATGACTGTACAACAGCATCACTTTGCTGCTTAATTCCTTCCTGTCCCTGTCTTCAGCTGCTGGTGGTGCCAGAAGGCTCCATGGATCACTGAGGGCTTCCTTCTACATGGGTCTCACCCTGTGTGGCCTTGTCATCCTGATCCTGAGAGACCAGGGCATCTCCAGAGCAGGGGAGACAGATTTGGCCCCAGGAGTTCAGCAGGGCCTGTTTCCCTGGGCACTGTTATTAGATGGTTTGTGAACATTTTGGGTTGGACCTTCCAGCAGAGACACCCGAGGGTGTTGGTTCTCTCTTTAAAAGCCTCTCAGAGATCAAACAGCCCAATCTCTTCTTGGATTTACATTTTTTCTAGACTGTTTAATCTGAGTTGGGTTCAAGGGGATGGTTTCTTGCATCCTGAAAGCTGCTTCCTTCGAGGGGAAGAAGTCTGTCTTTGAACTCCTGCTAAAACTTCCGTAGTCACTGAAGGTTGGATGGGGCTTGGAGCAACCTGGGCTGGTGGGAGATGTCCCTGCCCATGGCAGGGGTGGAATGAGCTGAGCTTTAAGGTCCCTCCCAACCCAAACCATTCTGGGATTCTGTGAAGTGGAAAAATGACTGAGTGCAGTGAATTCCTGATGCAGTGCTCCAGACCCTGTTGTCCCAGGGGGAATGGGGACACCAGGGAACACCCCAGGGGTGATGGGGACCCGCGAGAGAATGGGAATAATTCAGTGTCTTGAGGGAGATGATTTCTTGAGTGCTCTGCTTTGTCTGCTGGGAGGAAACTCCCTTCAGCTATCTGTTCTACCTACCAGAACTGCTGGGAAAATCACCCTTGGAGTTTCCAGGCTCTGAGGGAGGTGGGAACATGGATAAGGTCCATATTGATCACAGAATCCCAGACTGGTTGGGGTTGGAAGGGACCTTAAAGCCCATCCAGTGCCACCCCTGCCATGGGCAGGGACACCTTCCACCAGCCCAGGTTGCTCCAAGCCCCGTCCAACCTGGCCTGGGACACTTCCAGGGATCCAGGGGCAGCCACAGCTTCTCTGGGCAACCTGGGCCAGGGCCTCACCTCCCTCCCAGCCAGGAATTGCTTCCCAATATCCCATCTCTCCCTGCCCTCTGGCACTGGGAAGCCAAGGGTCACATGTTGCTGCCCTCTGGAGCAAGACTTGGTGCCCTGGCTCTGCACCTCCCAGGGAAGGAGTTGGAGTGCCAAGGGAACCAGGGAAGCAGGTGTGTGCTGAAATCCCAGTCCTGTTTGATAAATCCACCTTTCTGTGAAGAAAGCATTTATATGTGGGTTTCACATGCACTGGTGGCCCAGTGGGACATGTTAAACCTGGAGCATGACAGTTCTCTTGGTAGTAAACAATTTCCAGCTGTACAGTGTCCAGGAATAGCTGGATACCCTCGGAGCTCTGTCACGCTCTGCTGGTTGGGAATTAGAGCTGGAAACCCAGGATTGTTCCCAGGCCCTTTTTGCTTCACTGTGCAAAAAGGTTGCAGCAGGTTGCAGCCTCCTTGCAAGATATTAGGATTCCCTTTCATTTTCCTTGCCCCTCCAGAGGGATGGAAATCTCTGGATACATCCCTTACAAACCAGTTTAATGCCTCTGCTGAAATTCCTGAAGTTGTCTGTAATTGAAGCCCAGATTTGGAGGGGAGGAGCCCTGAGTGAGGAAGTTCAGCTGAGCCCTTGTTTACACGGGTGAAATATGTAAACACTTCTTTTTCCCCAAATATAGGGCTTTTTTCCTTGGCTGCCGGCCCGGTGTTTATAAAAGCCAGTTATGTAAATGACAATCCCAGTAATTAAGCTGCTGTTTGCTGCTGTCCCGGGGCTGCTCCTGCTGCAGGGCTCGGTGGTGCTGGGGTGAGCCCTGAACGAGCTCTGGGGGCCATTAGAGATAAGGAAATTAGGGGAACCCGAAATTAAACAAGCACGACTCTCCTTAGAGAGGATCTCCCACGAGAAAGGCGAGACCCGGACTGAAATGGTTTGATGGTCCAGGGGACCTCTGGGGATGGTTCCCTCCAGCCCTGCTCGGGCAGAGCCTCCCAGAGCTGCTTGTCCAGGGCTGTGTCCCGTTGAGTTGGGCTGTCCCCATGGCTGGAGCCTCCACAGCTTCTCTAGGCAAAAAAAAAAGAGACTTTGTCATCTGTTCATAAACCAAACCCTGCCCAAACTGCTTCCCATGGCAGATGAAAACAGCTTCAAGTTGTACCAGGGCAGGTTTAGGTTGGATATTGGGGAAATTCTTTCATGGGAAAGACTGTCCAGCCCTGGCACAGCTGCCCAGGGGAGGGTGGGAGCCATTGAAAAGCCATATGGATGTGGCACTTGGGGACATGGGTTTCCAGCCTCGATGGTTACGTGATTCTGTGGAATTCCAGCTCTTCCTCTGCTGGAGCACTGAGGTCTAACTGTGCTGGTGGTCTGGGGTGGGTGTGAGTGGGGAACAATGGCCAGAGGAGGGATGCAGGGCTGGCCCCTGTTGATGTGCCCACATTAGTTTGCCATCAAGGACACCCCGCGGGAGGGACAAGGGACTCTTTGTTCTGCCTGTTGAGAGTGATAGTGGGGAGATAAAACCAAGCCTGGAGGCACCAAACAGCGGGATGGAGACAAAAGGCTCCCATGACTCAGAGAGGTGGGGTGGGAGGGAAGGGGTGCTGGCACTTCCCCGGCAGTCACAGACCTGGCAAGTGCCTCTTGTGGAAGCTGCTGTAGCAAAAACCAGGGCTGGGCCTTCTGCAAGAAGAACATTTACTTGAAGCCGGTTTCAGACTCATTTTGAGGCTTTTGATGCTGAAGGTGCCATAGGGTGTGTCAAAACGACCTGGTCTTAAGTGCTCCAGGCCAGGTTTGATGGGGCTTGGAGCAGCTTGGGATACTGGAAGGTGTCTCTGCCCAGGGTGGGGCTGGAGGAGATTCACGGTGCCTTCCCACTCAAACCATTGGATGATTTTGTAGTATGACCTTTAGGCTTAATCTTCCATCAGTCTGGGGGAGGGTGCTGGCCTTGGTCATGGTTCTTCCTTTCGGGTATTTCTGTGGCTGCAGCCCACAGAGATAACAGGGAAGGGGAATGAAGATAACAGGGAGGGGAACGGAGATAACGGGGAGGGGAATGGCCCATTCTGGCTGTTGAAACCTCGGGACCATTTTGTTATCAGTGCAGGGTCTTCTGCTGATTAAATCACCCTGCCCCGAATTCAGGCTCCTTCTGGCTGTGATGAAAACACTAAATTCCTCCCTGTTTTTGGTTTGATCACCTTTGATGGTGCATTTGGTTATTAGCAGGTGGCAGCCATTGTTTTATTGCTCCTTCTGCTGCTTCCAGTCAATCTTCACTGCTGGCATTTGTGCTCCAAGTACCCAGGGGTTATTCTTGTGGTGGCAAGAAATCTGGGAGAGATCCCTCTGAGTCTTCTCGACCCCCTCAGATCCTGTTCCCTGAATGCTGGATGAACCCCTGGACACAAAGGGTTCAGGAGTTCTGTGGTCAGGAGAGTGTTAATGTGCACAAACCCACTTGGTTTTACAGTGACACGACCTTCCCTTCCCCAATCTGAACTTTGCCACAGTGCTGCCACGTTCCTCACTGCAATAACAAGCACAGGCTTGGAACAAGATAATCTTGTAATATTTTGGGAGATATCTTTTAGCCTGGCTTCGTTTTTCCTTCTGGAGTCCTGTCCAAGGGCAGCATGAATACAAAGCCCATCCTGTGCTCCTGCTCGCTGCCCCTGGGACAAAGGGGAGGAATCAGTGCAAAGGGCCCAGCCCAGAGTTCTGAGCTGTTCTGCAGCGACTGTGGGGAGAACGTGGAGGGTGGGAGAGGAACCCTAGTTCTGTTCAGGTCAACCTCAGGGCACCCAAGTGTTCCCCAGGTCCAGCTCAGGCTCCATGAGTCCAGGTGTCACTTGTTGCCAGCGGCACTGGCCAGGAGTGCTGTGGGGAGAGGACAGCCTTGCCAGGCTGGGAGAGGGAGAGTGTTCCCAGTGCATTCCCTGCTTTGGTCACCAGTTCCTGGGGCTGTTGGACTCCCCCAGCCACATAGACAGTGTGGGATAATCTTCCCAGGGTTAGGGAAGCAGCAGGACACCAGCCCTGCCTCTACAGGAGGCTTCATCATTGTCCAGGGCATCTTGCCAGTGGGAAGCCATTCCCTGTGTCCTGTCCCTCCAGCCCTTGTCCCCAGTCCCTCTCCAGCTCTCCTGGAGCCCCTTTAGGCCCTGCAAGGGGCTCTCAGGTCTCCCTGGAGCCTTCTCCTCTACAGGTGAGCACCCCCAGCTCTCCCAGCCTGGCTCCAGGGCAGGGGGGCTCCAGCCCTTGGAGCATCTCCGTGGCTTCCTCTGGATGCCCCATCCCTTCCCTCCAGTGTGGGTCAATGTTGCCACCCAGCAGTGCCACAGAAGGGCTGGATCAGCCATGTTTGGTGCTGCAGCAAAATTTAGAATGTTAGTCTTAAAAAGTAGAAAAATATGTGAAAGCCAGCCAGAAAAGCCCATTCCATAATCAGGAAGGAGGGAACTGTTTTAATTGACGTGTTTTATAAACACACAGCTCTTCCTCCCAGAGCATCCCAGCTGGATCTGGTGCCAACACTAACAACCTCCAAGTGAGAAACGGAGCTCGGGAAGCTCTTCCCCTGCGGGCAGGAGCCAGAGCCTGCTGGGAGAGCTGCCCTGGGAGCACGGGGGCAGTGGGAATGCCGGAGGGATTGGTGTGGAGAGGAAGAGCCTCGCCCTGCCCTTTGCTGGCAGGGTGTTTGCAGGGCTGCCACAGGGCCCGCTGTGGGTGCCAGCAGTGGCAGTCCCTGCTGGGAGAGCAGCTCCGTGCCTCAGGCAGGGCCCCGGGGCTGGGTTGGCTGTGCCAGCCCCTGACTGCCGTGTCCCCCCAGAGTTCTGCCGCATCGACAAGCCGCTGTGCCACGACGAGGACGAGCAGCTCAGCTTCGAGGCCGTTCGCAACATCCACAAGCAGATGGACGACGACGCCAACGGCAACGTGGACGTGGAGGAGAGCGATGAGGTCAGTGAGGGGCTCGGCTGGGCCCCTGGGCAGGGGCTGCTCCTCACGGGGGGCAGTGCCTGGAGTGGGGCTGTGCCAGTGCTGGGGGGTTGATTCCTCTCTCCTCACTGCAGGGGAATCACCTGCCAGCCTGAGCCGAGGGCTGATCCAGGCAGTGTCTCACCGCTGGCAGCCCCGGTGTCTGGGGCACTTTTTAACCATTGTGTCATTGCCCAGAGGAGCTGTGGCTGCCCCTGGATCCCTGGAAGTGTCCAAGGCCAGGTTGGATGGGGCTTGGAGCAATGTGGGCTGGTGGAAGGTGTCCCTGCCCATGGCATGTGGAGGAACTGGATGGGCTTTAAGGTCCCTCCCAGCTCAAACCTTCTGTGATTCTGTGTGGTTCTACAGACAAGGTGTTATCCATTTATTCCAACACAGAAAGACGAGGTTGGTTTACATGATTGGTATTATTTAATTCCCTTTCCCACTTTGGAGTTGGGAAACAGCTCTGGATTCCAAAGGAGCCTCTGTGATGGAGCTCTCTGGGAGCAAACAAAGTGGCTGCTGCCTGCTTCACGTTGCCATGTTTAGGCCAGGCTGGATGGGGCTCTGAGCAACCTGGTCTAGTGGAAGGTATCCCTGTCCATCATCTTTGAGGTTCCTTCCAACCCAGACAATTCCATGATTCCATGTTGACTGTGTTGTTCCACCACCCAGCTCCAACCCTTCCAGTCCATGTACTCCCTGCTGAAAAAGGAGCAGCTTTTTGTTGTTTACCAAGAAGTTCATTGCAGAGAAATGAAATTGTTCTTTGTTTACATGAGCACCCATGGAAAGAGGAGCCTGCTGGAAAAGGGGAGGTGTTTGTTTGGGCTGTTGCCTCAGTTGCTGTGGGGGCTCATTCACAGGGCTCTGTTGGAAGTGAGGAGTTCTGTCTTCCAAGGAAAACTGGCATCTAAACAGGAAAGTGCTGGAATTGGAAAGAAAGCACATGGGGGAAGGGATTTGCCACCACTCACAGGCAGTTCTTCACTCCCAAGTCACAGAATCCCACAGTGGTTTGGGTTGGAAGGGACCTTAAAGCCCGCCCAGTGCCACCCCTGCCATGGGCAGGGACACCTCCCCCCAGCCCAGGTTGCTCCAAGCCCTGTCCAACCTGGCCTTGGACACTTCCAGGGATCCAGGGGCAGCCACAGCTTCTCTGGGCAACCTGGGCCAGGGCCTCCCCACCCTCCCAGCCAGGAATTCCTTCCCAATATCCCATCTCTCCCTGCCCTCTGGCAGTGGGAAGCCATTCCCTGTGTCCTGTCCCTCCATCCCTTGTCCCCAGCCCCTCTCCAGCTCTCCTGGAGCCCCTTTAGGCCCTGCAAGGGGCTCCTCACATAAAGAATTGACCTTCCTGGAGATTAAATCTCCCTCCAAACTCCCAGCTCAGTTTGTTGGGCAAATCCAGCCATCCTGAGGGCCCCTTGGAGCAGTGACATTCCCCAGGGACACAGCCCTCATGAAGCAGGAGCTGGTGGAGTTGGGGGGCTGTTCCCAGGCTGCAGTGCCATTCCTTCTCCCTCAATCCCACTTGAAAGAGGAATTAGAACAAATGAAAAGCTTCCAGTTGCAGTTCCTGAGATGAGGTGTTTTCCCTGGAGGCAGTTCCTGCTCTGCTGGAGCTGCAGCTTGGCCTCTCCCACAGACTCCTGGGGCAGCTTTGGAGTTCACTCCATGTGTTCTGCTCCCCTGGCACTAAATTAGGAATAAGCCTTGGGTCCTTATGGCTGGGCACAACTGGCACTTTTGTGTTTCTCTGAGCAAGTCTTGCCCTCGGCAGAGCTGTGGAGCTCCTGGTACCAACACTCCCAGGAATGTCTGCCCACAGCCTTGGCACAGGGACACTGCCAAGGTGTGAGCAATTAAATGGCTTTTGCTAAAAGGCTCCAGAATCGCTGCCCTGGTGCTGTTACAGCCACTCCTGCAAGCCCTGGGGCTGGATCCCAGCAGTGCTGAGCCCTGGAGTGCTGATCCTGCTCCAGCAGCTCCTCTGGGCGTGGAAGGGGCTGGGAAGGGGCTGGAGCAGCAGGAGCAGCTGAGGGAGCTGGGGGGGCTCAGCCTGGAGAAAAGGAGGCTCAGGGGGGACCTTCTGGCTCTGCAACTCCCTGACAGGAGGGGGGAGCTGGGGGGGGTCGGGCTCTGCTCCCAGGGAACAAGGGACAGGAGGAGAGGGAACGGCCTCCAGCTGGGCCAGGGGAGGCTCAGATTGGATACTGGGAAAATTGTTAATGGAAAGGGTTGTCCAGGCCAGTCACATCCAAACTCAGAGATTCCATGTCCCTTTGATTCCATACGGCTTTAAAGTTGCTGCTTTACCTCTGCTAAGCTTGAAACTTTAATAAAAGTTACATTAAATTCACCTGTCAATAGGCTCTGGAGCCACTGAATGAGGTATTTCAGGAATTTCCCTCCCTGAGCCAGCTCCTGTCAGGTTCTCCCTGTCAAGGTTATCACTCTCCCCCAACATGGACCCTGTAATCAGGTTTAACTCCATGTCTGTGCAGCAAGACAGCTGCTGGGGGATTATTGGGAAGAATGCAGGAGGCTCAAATTTAAACCTTTTATGGGGTTCATGGAATCCCAAGATGGTTTGAGTTGGAAGGGACCTTCAGATTCATCCAGTCCCACCCCTGCCATGGGCAGGGACATCTTCCACTAGCCCAGGTTGCCCCTGGCAACCATCCAACCTGATCTTGGACACTTCCAGGGATGGGCATTTCCCTGGTTGGTTGAGAACTTTTTATTTTCATTTATTAATTTGGTCCCTTCTCTTTGGGGTTGAGTTACAGGGGTGTTTGGTTTGGATTGAAAGCCCTGACTGGGTAGAAGTGGAGACACAGACAACTGTGGGTTTAAAATATCCAAATTATAGGTGGAATTTTGTCCCACAGCTTTCACTCTGTCCATAAATCATCATTACAGTTTTCCTTTCGGGAAGTGAATTTTCAATGAAGTTTCAGATGACATCATTGGCCTCAATTATAAATGAAAGAACTTTCCCTCTCGGGGAAATCTTTTAAATAGGAATCTCTTTGTGCCCTCCTGCTCACTCCAAAGGCAGCTCCAGCTCTTTGGGATGTAGGTTCCCAGTGGCTTTCAGATGTTCTGCCTGCTTCCCTGAGGAAACAAGGTTTGTATTCCATCGGTCCCTGACTCCTCTCAACCCCCGATCCAGAGCCTGGGTTCCCTGGGCAGCAAGGGCCTCAGAGACAGGAGTTTCCCGTGTTGGAATGGAGTTGATGGCTCAGGAAGGCTGTGAACGTCGGGAGCACGGGGAGCTCTGCCGGCACACGGCCCTTGGCACCGGCACAGCCGGGAGCGGGTGCTGGGGAGGGAGGACGGGCACAGATCCAGGGCTGTGGGAGGGATGGGAAGGTTTGAAAAATTATTTCAGTAGTTGCAGTTTCTGCAGATAAAAACCCACAGAAAACAGAGCTCCAGGAGCGTTTGGACAACGCTCTCAGGGGCAGGGTGGGATTGCTGGGGTGTCCTGGGCAGGGCCAGGGGTTAGACTGGATGATCCTTGAGGGTCCTTTCTGACTCAGGAGATTCTGTGATTCTGTGAAAAGAAACCCTCCAGAAAATCCCATTTCATGGATCCACTAATTTCTGAGTGTGCCTTCAGCCAACATGTTTATTCCAAGTCCCTCTCCAGCTCTCCTGGAGCCCCTTTAGGCCCTGCAAGGGGCTCTCAGGTCTCCCTGGAGCCTCCTGTTCTCCAAGTGAACCCCCACAGCTCTCCCAGCATCTCTGTGGCCTCTGGACTCTCTCCAGCAGCTCCACGTCCTCCTGATGTTGGGGGCCCCAGAGCATCAGCAGCAGCATTCCCAAGCCAAGTCTTCCCGCTGTGAATTTGGCTCATCCAAGTTGTGTTTTGTAGTGGTGGTTCCGTTCCCGTTGCTTTTGGCTGCTTTGCCTGTGGTTTGTCGTTCCCTGTACTTGGTGGGAGACTTGGGGTTGACTCAGTTTCCATCTGTTCTTGTGGATTTGCAGCCTGGCCAAGGCTGGGGGTTGTCTCCGTAGGATCTCTGGAGATGGTCCATGTGGAAGCTTAGACATACTGGTCCAGTCCCTTCCCAGGACTCTGGTTTGGGTGTCTCCAGGGCTGGGATCAGTGGGATCTTTAGCATTTGAAAGTGCTGGTTTTTAGTGAATTGCAAGTAGGTCAGGATTTTATGCAGTGGTTCTTATGCCTGGGGTTTGGAACATCTGGGAGTCTTGGAGCAACCTGGGCTGGTGGAAGGTGTCCCTGCCCATGGCAGGGGTAGCACTGGATGGGCTTTAGGGTCCTTCCCTACCCAAACCAGTCTGGGATTCTTTTCCCCAGAAGGCACACATAGAAAATCTGCTTTAAGGTCTCCTTGGGCTATGGTGGGAGCAGCCCAGCTCCTGCAGCCCCTCAGGCAGCTCCATCCCCATCCTGCACCCTCCTTCCCACCCATTTTCCGGACGTTCTCCCCACCCCCAGCTCCATCCCCTCCGCCAGTCCTTGGGGGTTTGTTTTTGGGCCCGTGCTCCGAGGGGAAGCTGAAGGGATCACTTTTCCTTTCTGTGCTCCCCGAGCTAAATATACCGAGCAGCAGCTGATCCCTGCTCCCAGCAGCTGATCCCTGCTCGGGCGGGTGACACGGTGACATTGCCGCGGTCACGAGGGGACCCCTGGGAGGGCGACGGCCTCACGGCTCTGGACATGGAGGGGAGGGCCAGAGACCCGAGGGGCAGCATGGGCTGCCCTGCTGGATGTGCCCTTTTCCCAAACATCCCGTTTTTGGCAGGAAGAGCTGCCCCAGCGTTGCGCGGCCAAAGGCAGGAGAGCAGAGAGCCCAGGCCCGAGCTGCTGGACCTGGGGTGGCCTCGGCAGCACCTGCAGCGGATTTGCAGGGAGCCTGGAACGTTAAGGCTGTCCCAGAGCTTTTCCCTGCCCTGTCTGATGTTAAACCTCCATCTCCAGATCTTCAGAGGACTTTCCTATGGATGTAATCCCACTGAACAGGGAAGGGCCCTGGGGCAAAGCTGCCTGCATGAGGATCGTGCCCTGGGTGGTGTGGGAATGGGAAGTTATCCCTTTGTTTGGTTCCACCTGTTGGACACTGGAATGTGGGTGGTTCTCCTGCTGGTGGTGATTTCACACACTGGTTTGGGTGGGAATGGACCTTAAAGCCCACCCAGTGCCACCCCTACCATGGGCAGGGACACCTTCCACCAGCCCAGGTTGCTCCAAGCCTCATCCAACCTGGCCTTGGACACTTCCAGGGATCCAGGGGCAGCCACAGCTGGGATATATATATTTATACATATTTCTCAGTGGAATTCCCTCCTTCCCTGCCCATGGCATTTGTTCCAGCTTGGATTTGAAAGGTGCAGGTCAAACCCAGTAATAATGTTTTCAATTCTTATTCCAACGACATAAAGCTGGTGCCATTGTGCCACTTAGGTGGATTTTTGGTGAGATTATAATTCAAAGAAAAGTCTGGAACCCCAAAAAATGAGGTTATAATTATTTATTATGCCTACTCTGTATTAAAATTAATTGAACATATTTACTTAGTGAATATTTCCTGGCTGGTCTTCCCAGGAATTGAAATCTTCAAGGGTATGTTCATACATATGTTCATGTGTATGGGAATGTTCATACCCAGTTTGATCTGTCAGTTTAGGCCAGCAGCTAAAAATATTTAACTAATGATTTTATTAGAGAGAAATAGAAGTTTATGTCCATTATTATAGATACATTATTTATATAATAGCTTATATATAATAACATTTTATTTATATTTTTATTTGTTGTTTATTATTATTCAGATTTTTTTTAATGCTTCTCATGCCTCCAAAAGATAAACCAAAGCCTAATCCTGCTGTTTGTCCTCTCCTAGTTCTTGAGGGAGGACTTGAATTACCACGACCCAGCAGTCAAGCACAGCACCTTCCATGGAGAGGACAAGCTCATCAGTGTGGAAGATCTTTGGAAGGCCTGGAAAACATCTGAAGGTAAAAAAAGGCAAACAAGCAAAGAAACCCTTTCCCAGCAGGGCCAAAAAGGTTGGAGCGTGAATACTCTTGGAAGAGCTCCCAGAAGGAATGTGCTGGTGCTCCTCCTGCCCTGCACCAGTGCTCTCCTGGCTTCCTTTGTTTGGGGTGGATTTTCAGGATTTCCTCACTTCCAGACTCTTAATGCTGCACCTGAGAGTGGCCATAAAAGTATAAATTGTTTTGTTTCTCCACCCTAAAATGTGTGTTAAATAGGCCCAAATGCTGTCCAATTCCAAGTTCTCTGTCAAACTCCTAGTTTCAGCTGGAATTTTAATGGAATAATTACATCCTAAATATTCAGTGGAGCTGCGTAGGAGTTTTCCTGCAGGTTGTGTTTTCCTGCAGGTTGTGTTTTCCTTCACAGGAATTTTCTGAACCTGAAAAGCTCCTTCATGTAGTGAAGGGAAAGCAGAATAAAGTCCTGGAAGTGGAAGTGTTGTAAGTCCAGCCCATGCAGCAATACCTTCAGGCTGTTCCCAGATGCATTATTCATCCCAGGAAGTGCCCCCGGGGAGGTGGTGGAAATCCCCTGAGGGATATAACAGCCCTGTGGATGTGGCACTGGGGGACATGGGTGAGTGGTGGCCTTGGCAGTGCTGGGGAAAGGTTGGACTCGTGGTCTCTGAGGGGTCTTCTACTCTCCAGGATCCTGTGAGCCCACGGCTCTGAGGAGCTGCTGTCTCCTGTGTCCAAGGAATGCCTCCTGTAAGAAATATTTATCCCATTACCGGCTGTTTACAGATGGCTTTGCCTGGAGTATATTTTAGTGTCAGCTGGGAAAGGGCAGAAATCATTAAGGGATGGAGGAGAACATCTCATGATACTCCCCAGGTCCCTTAACTGCTGAGCTGCTCCAGCTCTCTGCTGCTCCTGGCACACACAGACCGGCCACATCTTTGGCAGAGCTGCTCTGGCATCACAGTTTCCCAGGGTTGGACTTAGTTCCTGCTCTTGTTTTCCCATTCGTCATCCTGTAGGTCTGGCTGATAAATATCTAAAGGATGGTTTGATATCCTGGAATTACAAAAGGTTTGGGTTGGAAGAGACCTTAAAGCCCACCCTGTTCCACCCCCTGCTATCTCTCCCAGCTCCCTCAGCTCTCTCACGTCTTTCCCAGCTCCCTCACATCTCTCCCAGCTCCCTCACATCTCTCCCAGCTCCCTCACATTTCTCTCAGCTCCCTCACATCTCTCCCAGCTCCCTCACATCTCTCTCAGCTCCCTCAGCTCCCTCACATCTCTCCCAGCTCCCTCAGCTCCCTCACATCTCTCCCAACTCCCTCAGCTCCCTCACATCTCTCCTAGCTCCCTCAGCTCCCTCACATCTTTCCCAACTCCCTCAGCTCCCTCACATCTCTCCCAGCTCCCTCACATCTCTCCCAGCTCCGTCAGCTCCCTCACATCTTTCCCAACTCCCTCAGCTCCCTCACATCTCTCCCAGCTCCCTCAGCTCCCTGTCGGAGGCGTTGGGCTCTCTGGTGCAGCGGGGAGATGTTTCTCATACTTGTGGGCCAAGTCACTGTTGACATTTGGGCAGAGGCCGTGTAGCTGTGCCGCCCTGGGAGCCAGAGGAAATGGGCCTTTTCCTCACTTGGCTGCTGGAGAGGGTGTGAAGGAGATGGATCGGGGGATGTCAGCGCGTGTGAGGAGCTGACTGTCAGCAGGGGGGGATTCCCAGCCCAGGCTTGCTGGAGCCTGGGGAGGTGCTGCAGGGGCTCAACCCGACTCAGCAAGGACAGAGGTTGATAAATTAAACTATAAAAAAGCTCCCTCTGTCCTAAAAAAACATGTGTTGCATGATGTGCCCTAGGCCAGGTTGGACCGGGCGTGGAGCAACCTGGGCTAGAGAAGGATGTCCTTTGCCAATGGCAAGGGATGGCTCTAAGGTCCCTCTCAACCCAAACCATTGTGTCATTCCATGATTCTGTGATCCCAGGGGATCATTCCTCACTGCAGGGGGGCGTGTTTGAACTCTGCAGGGATTTTTGCCTCGCTGAAGGTAGTGAGTTGAGGAGTGTCTCTGCTGTTGCTGTTGGATGATTTCAGGGGCTGAGAACCCATAATAAGCTGTTGGCCTGTCCTGTGCCTCTCCTCAGTGTATAACTGGACGGTGGACGAGGTGGTTCAGTGGCTCATCACCTACGTGGAGCTGCCCCAGTACGAGGAGACCTTCCGAAAGCTGCAGCTGAGCGGCCGCGCCATGCCCAGGTCAGTGCCCTCCGTGTCCCTGGGAGCCCCTTGGGATGTTGCCAGGGGCAAAACAGATCCCAGGCGGCTCCTGACTTCACATGTAATTCCTTGGCATGGGCAGAGCAAAGTCTCATTCCTGTTCTGCTCTATTTGTGAGTGAAAAGAGGGGAAATCTGGGTTAGATACTGGGAAGGAATTCTCTCCTGTGAGGGTGGGGAAGCCCTGGCACAGGTTGCCCAGAGAAGCTGTGGCTGCCCCTGGATCCCTGGAAGGGTCCCAGGCCAGGTTGGACAGGACTTGGAGCAACCTGGGCTGGTGGAAAGTGTGGAGGTGGGACTGGATGGGCTTTAAGGTCTCTTCCAACCCAAATCATTCCATAATGCCAGGATAAGAGAAACACTGGCTGTGAGTTGACCTGAACTTGTAACAGGTTTGAAAAACCTCATTGCAGCTTTTTGGGTAAAGGTTTTTGTCACTGAAAAAGGGGCTTTTAAACTGACTGGGAAGAAGGGATTAACTGAGAATAAATCCCAGTTAACTGGGAATAAAACAAGTAGGTTTTTGAGGCAGCACATGGTGTGTCCACATTTCTTCCAAGTGAGAAGTGTAGTTTATGGTGTGTGATGCAGGATGGCAAAGGCAGTGGAGATTTGATGAAAAATGACTATTACTGACTGGTAGGACACCAAAAGATGGGTTTTGATGGGAAATCAGCCCCTCAGGCTGTCAGGATTAATAAGTATGCCTGGCCTTGGTTTTTCCTGCTCTCTCCATTCCCAAAGATGCTGCTGTAAACCCTGTCCTAGAGATACCCTGGGTCAGAGACACCAGCACTGAGGGATTTCCTTTGTCCTGATAGCAGGGAGCGCTCATGTCCTGCTCCTGTGGTCTCCCTGTCCCTGCCCCTGGTCAGCTGTGAATCCAGGTGAATCCTGCTCTGCTTTCCCCCTGTGCAGGCTGGCAGTGAACAACGCCACCATGATGGGGACTGTGCTCAAAATGACCGACCGCAGCCACCGGCAGAAGCTGCAGCTCAAAGCCCTGGACACGGTGCTCTTCGGGCCTCCTCTCTGTGAGTACCCCAATTCCAGGGCATGGGATCTTTGAGGTTGGAAAAGACCCCCAAGGTCATCAGGTTCTGGGGCTGTTGATCCCGAGGATCTGTGTCTGCTCAGGTTGGACAGGCCTGGGTGACCCAAACTGCCCCACGCAGCCTCGCCCCGGGAAGTCATCCCAGTACGATTCCCTGGAGCAGGAACGGGTTGTCTCTGGATTTATGGGAGCAGCTCTGCAGCTCGGAGGCATCCTAGGCTGGCATTCCCATCTCTGGGAGCTGCTCCCAGGGGTGCAGACCTACCTTCTTGCTGGGATCTCCCGTGTCCGTAGGGTAAAACCTTCCTGTCCTGCCAGTGGTGCTGATGGTGTGGGGCTGGAGGGCAGCGACCCTGCCTGTTCCCAGGGCAGCTGCTGCCATTCCTGGGGTGTCCTGGGGCTCTGCTGGGGACTCAGGCTGGGGATGACCTCCTTCTAGAGCAGGGAAGGAGCAGCAGGCTGGGTGGGAAGGTGTTCAGGATGGCTGACAAGAGGAGCTCCTTTGAAGCTCATTCCAGGCTCAGTTGGATCTCAAGCCCTCTGATGCCTATCTCGGTGCTTGGAGTGCTCCCTTTGCATCCCTTCCCTCTGGCTCTTGTCTGCTCCCATTTAAAGGTGCTTTTGTCTCCCTCCCTCCCCATCATGGTGTTCCCATGGGCTTTGAGTGCTCTGGGGAGCTGCTCAGGACCCAGCTCTGTGCATACAAGGGGGATTTTAGGCAGGCTGTGCTGCCTGGGCATGATTTGAGCTCTCCCTACACAGAATTCCTCTTCCCCTTTTGCTTGTCATGTGTCCCCAGTGCAGGAGGTTTAAAATGAGGGTGACAGGGTACAAATGGGTGAAATGGCCCAGGAACCCCCTGAGCTGGGATTGCTGACAGCTGCCGGAGTTTGTGCTTCTGAAAACACCACTTGGGGCTTCCTCTGTTCTTTAAGTGTTTTTTTAAGCATCAATCACAGAATCCCAGACTGGTTTGGGTTGCGAGGGACCTTGAAGCCCACCCAGTGCCACCCCTGCCATGGGCAGGGACACCTTCCACCAGCCCAGGTTGCTCCAAGCCCCGTCCAACAGCAGCTCCAGCCCAGCGACTGCTGTGGGGTGGAATTTCCCTGGCAGCTCGTGGTGCTGTGTAAATGGCCAAGTGAATGGCTTGTAATGGGTTGAGATTAATGGCTGCTCTCCCTGTTGGAGCTATTCCGTGCCGCCCTGCGGCTCCTTTGGCTCTGGAATGAGCCTCCCTGGGTCACGGAGATGAAAGTGTGCAGTGAGCCGTCCTGGTCAGGCTGCTCCAGTCCTGGGGCTGCTACAGACCTGGCATCCTGTGCCTGGAACTGTTCCAGGCTGGCTTGGAGCAACCTGGGCTGGTGGCAGGTGTCCCTGCCCATGGCAGGGGGTGGCACTGGGTGGGCTTTCAGGCCCCTCCCAGCCCAAACCAGTGTGTGATTCTGTGACTCTGTACATATCAGGTGTGGGAGTAGGGCAAATACACTTGAAATCTGCAGCTGAAGTAGAGATTTAACCCTTTCTGGAAGGTAACATTTCCTGGTTTCTGGTCACCTGAATGGCTTGGTCTCCAGTCACAGCTAGAACTGTTTATCTAAAATAGTTCCTTCAGGAATGGATTGCAAAACTCCTTTCACCAGCCACTGGGAGCTTCGGGAAGCGCTCGGTGACCTTTTAGGCTGCAGAAGCTGCATTGTCCCTGGGGACTGGGATTACAGCACACAGACACGGGGTGTCCTGCTGCTGGGTGAAGCCTTTCCCACCCCAGGGCTGCAGAGTTTCTTCTCTAGTGTCTCCTGTGGCTCGTGGCAGAGGCTCAGCCAGCACCAGTTTCCATCCTGGCCAGTTTCCATGTGGATCCATAGGCTCCTGCCATCCCACCGGGTCTGGATTCCACTGCCAGACTCCAGATGTGCCCTTGGCTACAGCAAACAGGTCTGACCACCCCAGTCTGTAATTAACCCAAGTGCAGGGGAGTGTGGTGCAATTACAGTCTGAGCAAGAGGAACTGATTGCTCCTTCTGTGTCTGTCCCTTTGGTGTCCTGTTCCTGTGCTTCAGGAGTTCATCCAGCACAAAACAGGACAACTTCAGGTGAAATATGGAATCCCAGACTGGGTTGGGTTGGCAGGGACCTCAAAGCTCATCCCATTCCACCCCCTGCCCTGGGCAGGGACACCTTCCACTGGTCCAGGTTGCTCCAAACCTTGGACATTTCCAGGGGTGGGAAAGGGGAGGGAAAACAGGAGAAACGAGGGAATAGGAGTGGGGAATTTCAGAAAATAAGCAGTAAAATTCAGAACAATGGATATTTTTGGTGAAAAGTGAAGTCAGATTGTGATTCTTCCTAACCCTGAGGTGATGGAGACCGAGACATTTGTCTCCTCACAGATGGCTCAAGTCACCTTGGTGGCAGAGTTTTAGGTTCAGAGACAAAGAGGGTGTTGTGCCCTGGGTTATCCATCCAGGATACCATCTCTCCATCCACCCAGGGACTTGTCCTGGCCACCTCTCCAAAGGCCAAGGAGTGGCACCTGTGTGGTGCCCGTGGGTTTCAGGAGAGGTGTCCATAGCCCCACATCCCAGGACAGGAGTCTGGGGTTTGTTCCCCAGCTGGGCACAAGCCATGACTGCTTGTACATATTCTATGATACGATTTTGTTTAGGAATCGGGGAGAAATTCCTCCCTGTGAGGGTGGTGAGGCCCTGGCACAGGTTGCCCAGAGAAATCATGGATACCCCATCCCTGAAAGTGTCCCAGGCCAGGATGGACAGGACTTGGAGCAACTGGTAGAACCAATTCCTTTCCCTTTACTGTATTACACATGTTTTTGACAAGTCTTTAAGCCCAGTTGAATCATTATTTGTTTAAAGCAGTAGGATTTCCTAAGCAAACGCCAGCTGAATTTATCGCCCTGAGATTTACCATCCATTCCAAATATTTACAGTTCTGGATAGGGTTTGGATTACCTGCACCTCAGCTGAAAGGCAGCCCTGGCCCTGCCCTGGGCTCCCCAGGGTCCAGCACTGTTCTCCCATGGGTTGTTCACTCCATGTGCCAGAGGCACCTGGGCATTAATACAGAGCTTCAGGTTTGGCATCTCTGGAGGGAGGGACAACTGTGACCCTACAAATGCAGGAGCAGGGAATCTGAGCAGTCTGGCTGCTCTTCTGGCCAGGGGACATCAGGACATCTTCTTTCCATAGTTACCTTGGGGGTTCACTGGCAAATAAGAATTTTAAGGACTCAAGAAAGGGCTGGGGCTGGATATCCACAGGCAATCACAGATTGGGTTGGGTTGGGAGGGACCTTAAAGCCCATCCAGTGCCACCCCTGCCATGGGCAGGGACACCTTCCACCAGCCCAGGTTGCTCCAAGCCCCGTCCAACCTGGCCTTGGACACTTCCAGGGATCCAGGGGCAGCCACAGCTTCTCTGGGCAGCCTGGGCAGGGCCTCCCCACCCTCCCAGCCAGGAATTCCTTCCCACTATCCCATCTCTCCCTGCCCTCTGGCAGTGGGAAGCCATTCCCTGTGTCCTGTCCCTCCATCCCTTGTCCCCAGTCCCTCTCCAGCTCTCCTGGAGCCCCTTTAGGCCCTGGAAGGGGCTCTCAGGTCTCCCTGGAGCCTTCTCCTCTACAGGTGAGCACCCCCAGCTCTCCCAGCCTGGCTCCAAAGCAGAGGGGCTCCAGCCCTTGGAGCTTCTCCGTTTTACCACCCTCCCTGTAAAAGCTTTTCTTTGGTATCTAATCCAAATTGTGCCTCCTGCAGTTTCAAGCCTTCACCGGTTTTTGATCCTTTGACCTTCCTTCAAACCCAAAGCCAAGGCAGAGCTGAAAGCCCCACAGGACATTATGTCTTGCAGTCAAGTGGAGCAACCACAGTCTTTAGTACAGCTGTGCCTGTTCTCCCTTCTTTCCCCCAGAAAAAGAGAAGAAAAGAGGTGGAGGAGTCAGTTTTCCGTGGTGCATTTCCCTTCTCCTGCAGCCTTTGCAGGTGTGATGTGTGCCCAGTTTGCCTGGTGCTGGGTGACAGTGCAAGAGCAGCCAAGGCCACATGGGAGCAGAACAGGCTGTGAACAGGCTGTGCCAGCCAGGGGTGAGGGACAAATCCAGTGGGATTGAAGTCACAGTAAACTGGACAAGAACAATCTGAGCCTTGGCTGGGGAACGGCCCCACGGTGCTGTCGGCCTCTGGCACAGGGCGGGAGGTGCAGCAGGGAAGGAGCTGAAATTACAGAAAGTCCTGGTACAACAAGTCCAAAGGCAGCAACGTGGACGTGGAGCTGCTGGAGAGAGTCCAAAGAAGGCCATGGGGATGCTCCCAGGGCTGGAGCCCCTCTGCTCTGGAGCCAGGCTGGGAGAGCTGGGGGTGCTCACCTGGAGAAGAGAAGCTCCAGGGACACCTGAGAGCCCCTTCCAGGGCCTAAAGGGGCTCCAGGAGAGCTGGAGAGGGACTGGGGACAAGGGCTGGAGGGACAGGACACAGGGAATGGCTTCCCACTGCCAGAGGGCAGGGAGAGATGGGATATTGGGAAGGAATTCCTGGCTGGGAGGGTGGGGAGGCCCTGGCCCAGGTTGCCCAGAGAAGCTGTGGCTGCCCCTGGATCCCTGGAAGTGTCCAAGGCCAGGTTGGACGGGGCTTGGAGCAACCTGGGCTGGTGGAAGGTGTCCCTGCCCATGGCAGGGGGTGGAATGGGATGAGCTTTGAGGTCTTTCCCAGCTCAACCCAGTCTGGGATTCCATGGCTCTACCTTTACATCCCATCTGAGTTTTCCTTTGTTTCCTTCCCGCTTGCCTTGAACCAGAGCTGGTGTGGAGGAGGGATGTCCCTGGTGCTGGATCCAGGTGTGGTTGGCACTGGGCCTGGGAGCAGGAGGTGAATCAGGCCGGGTGTGGCTGGCAGGGCTCGCTATGTGCAGCACTGGGATGTGCCGGAGCTGCGCTGGGGCAGGGAAGGAGAGCAAAGCTGTGGGTGGGTGGAACACAAAGCACCTGGACACGTCACCCCCACGGGCCTCCAAAGGAAAATAAGAGGATTCAAAATCTCAGACCTGCAGCAACCTGCCAGAGTGCTCCTTAGGAAGAGGATGTTGTGATAATCCATCCGGGATGGGAAGCGGGCCCGGCATTCTCCGTGTTTATTTCTCTGGGGATGGATTTACATGGGAATGGTTTCCCAGTGATGGAACTCTCAGGTGATGGGTCACACCTGGTGTCCACCACGAGGGAGATGGTGCTTGTGTGTCTGCTGGGCACTTGGGGAAAGGTCCTGTCCCTCTCCCCCTGCAGGGAAAGCCCCTCCATCCTGGACACCACTGTCCCCCCGGGTGTCAATCCAGTGTGGGGCTGCTGGGCAGCTCCCGGGCCCCAAATTCCATGGTGTGCTTTACATGCCCTCTTCAGGTTTCCATCTTCCAAGGCCCCTTCCCTGTCCCCCCAGCTCTGCCTATGTGACATTTAGCTGTGATCAGAGGAGGGTTTGGCTTGGGAGGCACCTTAAAGTCCATTTGATCCAACTCCCTGCCATGGGCAGGAACACCTTCCACCAGCCCAGGTTGCTCCAAGCCCCGTCCAGTCTGGCCTTGGACACTTCCAGGGATCCAGGGGCAGCCACAGCTTCTCTGGGCAACCTGTGCCAGGGCCTCCCCACCCTCCCAGCCAGGAATTCCTTCCCAATATCTGGTGTAACTCTCCCCTCATGGGGTTTAAAACCAGCGGATACTGAACGTTGAGTCAGAGCGCACGTGACTGAGCTGCTCTTTGCTTGTGGCTTTCTCAGCACACACTTGGGTGAGGATTTGACAAATAGTTACAGGAAAAAAAAGTCTGCCTGTCTCTGTTGAGCTTTGTGTAGCACTTGAGCCCCCACTTATTTCCTCTCCTTCTCTCACATGCATCCACACCTTTTTTTGAAGCAACTGTTGAAAAAGGGACTTTCAACAGTGAGTTGTGACGGTGTAGAGAGTTTGGCAACTTGACAGTTTGATTCTTGTGCTGTCCCAGCGCTGGGATCTCAGCTGTGTTCCTTCAGTTTATTCTCTCAAATCATTTCCTTCTTAGCTCTCACTGATCTTGCTTATCTTTGTACTCAGTGTTGCCTGTGCTGCCCTAGGAGAGCACAGCTCTTCTGGGGGTTCCTGTGTGGAGTCCCTCCTGTATCACCTGTTGCCAGGCAAATCTGAGCTGTAAGATTTGGAATTTCATCCTCTTTTTTGTGTGTGTGTCTCCAAATTGAACGAGTATTGTGAACCTTTTGGTTTTCCCCTTAGACATCGATGTAGCTCATTCCTTTGTGAGTCCTGTGCCACAGTTCCTTCTAGAGCTGTCCTGAGTTCTCCTGTCCCGCCCTGGTGCAGCTGAAGGATTTGGGAGCTAGTCATTGTGTTCCCTGGAGCTCAGGAGTGTCTCTGGTCTCTTGCAGTGACCCGACACAACCACCTGAAGGATTTCATGCTGGTGGTGTCCATCGTCATCGGGGTGGGCGGCTGCTGGTTCGCCTACATCCAGAACCGCTACTCCAAGGAGCACATGAAGAAGATGATGAAGGACCTGGAGGGTCTCCACAGAGCTGAGCAGTCTCTCCATGACCTTCAGGAGCGGTAGGTTCTATGTGTGCACCCAGCTGGAGCTCTCAGCTGTCACTTCTTCCTGCAAGGTCCTTATTCCTTTAGATTTTGGAAAACACTATTTTTAGCTGTTTTGGTGCCTCGTACCAGAGTCAGTCCATTCCTGAGGGACCTGGAAAACCTGCCAGCAGCCTCCAGAGCTCGGATGGGTGCTGGGCTGCTGCAGGGATTCACTTCCCAGGCTGTGTAAAGGTGTGTGCATGCTCACCTGGCCTGTTCCTCCACAGAGTCAGAGAATCATGGAATGGTTCAGGTTGGGAAGGACCTTAAAGCTCATCCAGTCCATGGGCAGGGCCACCTTCCACCAGCCCAGGTTGCTCCAAGCCCTGTCCAACCTGGCCTTGGACACTCCAGGGATGGGGCAGCCACAGCTTCTCTGGGCAACCTGGGCCAGGGCCTCCCCTCCCTCCCAGGGAAGGATTCCTTCCCAATATCCCATCTAACCCTGCCCTCTGGTGGTTCCCCCTTGTCCTGTCCCTCCCTGCCTTGTCCCCAGTCCCTCTCCAGCTCTCCTGGAGCCCCTTTAGGCCCTGGAAGGGGCTCTGAGGTCTCCCCAGCTGGAGGCAGCTCCACAGGTGGGGTCTCACCTGAGCAGGGCAGAGGGGCAGAATCCCCCCGGCTGCTGCCACCGGAGTGAGCAGGAGGGACCTGCAGGGGCTCCTCCTCAGCCCTCTTTGGTTTGAATCATCCTCCTGTTTCTGGGACAGAGAAGAGCCCTCACCCCTGGTGATGACAAACCCAAGGGGTGTTTTGGCAGTAAGATGTTTTAGGGGCAGATTTATCAAGTAGCAGAGAGTCACAGTCTGGGGCTGGAGCTGTTTGCCACGAGGTCTGAGTGTAGTTTTGGAGGATAAACCTTGATTTGGCTGCCACGTAAAGTGATGGTCACGTTCCCAGTGGAACACAGAGCCTGATCCCAGGTACCCATCCTGGTCATCATGGGGGGTGCAATGAGTGACCTGTGCAAGGCCCAGGATCCCGAGGATGTCCAGCTGGAGACCTGCAAACAGCCCAGTTTTTGGAATCTGTCCAGTGTACCCCCAGACTGCAGCCTGATTTCTTGCCTGTGTGCTCAGGACGTCCTCAGGGAATCATCCCACCCATGGGTGCTGCTGGAAAGGCTCCTCTTCCTCCAGTGGGATGGCATCAATTGTGTCTGTGAGGAGAGTGAACACCTGAGAGCACCCAGGGGATGGTGCCACTCTGGGGTGCTGCCACCACAGGGTGTGACCTGATTTTCAGCTGGAGACAAAGTGCATTTCCCCTCTGCCAGCTCCAGTGCACAGCTGGTTCCACAGAGCTTCCCACAGTTACGGGTTGGAAACACTCCCAAAGATTGGTTTATTTTTCCTACATCCAGAAGGACACAGGAATCCCTTCTCCACGTCCATCTCCTGCAGCAGCAGCGTTGTGTCCAGGCCAGGGGGCCTCGGTGTGGTGTCACCTCAGAGCTCCCAACACCAGAGGGCTGCTGGGAATGTGCCTGTGGGAGCAACCTTGGGACCTGCTGCCGAGGGCAAAGCCTCATAAACAAGGAGATGTTCCTGGGAAGTTCTGAACTTCCAACAGGAAGAAACACAAGACCACTTGTACTGGTTTAGCTCGAGCCTGAAGCCTTAAGCCCGAGCAGCTGGGAGGGCTCGTCCTGCACAGAGGGCACCCAGCAGGAGCTCAAGGGTGGGAGGTGAACTGGGGACCTGGTGAGGCCCCTTGAGGGGAAGTACTTTAAATACTCCTTCAATTCCTTATTCCTTGGCCCCAGCAAGGTTCAGTTGTGGTCCTCAGCCACTGTAGAAACATCAGACTCTGGACAGCACCAGTTCTGCTGGACCTGTGGGGAAGTCGTGCTGAAGTTCTGCTCAGAAGCTTCTTTGCAGAGCCTGAAGGCCCCTCCTTTCCTGGCTGAGTGAAGCTCAGTGCTGAGCAGACCTCGGGAAGGCACGGGATGCCTCTCCAGTGCCTGGTGCTGTGGTTTGCTGAACAGCTCAGAAATAGCCTTGAGGAGCTGGGAACGCTGATACAAAAGCCTGGATTTTATTCATCTTCCAAATGCCTTTGAGAACATCCTTCAGCAGTGACGCTTCCCAGTCCATTAAATGACTCATCAAGTTCATGTCTTGGCACATCCTACTGATGCCTGAACGTGTGGGAAGGTCTGTAGTGAAGATGTATGGATTGTATGGAAAATCAGCACCTGGATTGTGAGCTCCCAGGGGACACAGAGAAGCTGTGGCTGCCCCTGGATCCCTGGAAGTGTCCCAGGCCAGGTTGGACGGGGCTTGGAGCAACCTGGGCTGGTGGAAGGTGTCCCTGCCCATGGCAGGGGTGGCACTGGATGATCTTGGAGGTCCCTCCTGACCCAACCCACTCTGTGGTTCTGTGACTGAGGGACAGATGACACGGGTGTCATCATGGGAGGCTGCTCATGGCCACCCAGCCAGGATGGTCCCTGTTCAGGGGTCTGAGGGACACCTGCAACCCAACCACTCTGTCCTTGGGGGAGGTTCCACTGGCTGGGTGTTAACTGGGAACACCACACAGCTGGGATAGGTCCAGCAGATTCCTAAAATACCTGGACAACAACTTCTTGGTACAGGGACTCAGGGAGCTGCCCTGGAGAGAGGCCCTCTGTGATTTGAGGCTTGTTCCAGAGAGGGTCTCGTGGGTGAGATGGTGACTGGGGGCCACCTTGGGCCATAAAACCATCGAGTTTCACATCTCTGGGGCTGCCAGGACCCGTCTGGCTCCTGAGATGCACCAGGCACAGACGAGCACAGTTAGAAAATCAGCCTCTTTTATTAACAATTCAACAGAACCCTGAAAGGTGCCAGGGTTGGGAGAGACCTACAGGGTCGTCCAGTCCAACTGTCCATGGCAGAGCTGCCCTGTGTGGCTCCCTGGGGACACCAGGCAGGCTCTGGGCTGGGCCTGGCACTGGAGCAGGGACTGATCCTAATGCTAGTGCTGATCCTACCCCTGATCCTGCGGCTGTGCTGCCCCCAGGCCCAGTGGAACAGCCCACAGTGCAGAGCCCGGAGCACCCTTCTGGCACGGGAGGGATGTTCCTTGGAGAGTGTGCTGCCATGGAGGGCCTGGCCTCCAGCTGGGGGGTTGGGTTAGGTCTGGGGAGGGGCTGGCGTGAGGAAAAGTAAGAACTTCCAGGCAATGTGTCCGAATTTGAAGGCTTTTGGGAGGGGAACACAGAGCCACCCCCTCTGGGTGGGGAGACCTGCTCAGGCAGATCTGCTCCTCCTCTGCTTTATTAAAGTTTTCACTTTCGGAAAATGCCAAAAACTCAACTTAATTTGAGGCTTATTAAAGGAAATCCAGATGTGCTTTGGAAAACGAAGATAACGCGTCCTGAGTATTTAATAAATGAGCAAAGTTGAGCAGTTGACACTTTAATTTCTTCCCGAGCACCTTGTCCTTGCCTTTGCAGGTGTGTGTTGGCATGAGCAGGGCTGGGCTGTGGGGGCAGCCCCTGGGCTCCCTCCCTGCAGCCGCAGAGCCCAGCCCAGCCCTGGTCCCTGCGTGTTCCAGGCTCCAGAAGGCGCAGGAGGAGCATCGCTCTGTGGAGGTGGAGAAGGTGCACCTGGAGAAGAAGCTGCAGGACGAGATCAGCATGGCCAAGCAGGAGGCTCACCGGCTGCGGGAGCTGCGCGAGGGCACCGAGAACGAGCTGAGCCGGCAGAAATACGCCGAGCAGGAGCTGGAGCAGGTGAGGGCACACGGGGGATGTGCTTCCTCAGGGCACGTGGCAGCAGGGGCTTCATCCCTCGGAGCAATCGTGGGCACAGAACGTTTGGGTTGGCACCATGTGACGTCCCAGCAGTAGGAGAGGGGTTGACTTGCCCTGGAGCTGCACCCTCTGGGAATTCTGCCTCCCTCTCCGAACCATAAGGTCTTTCTCTTTTTGGATCCATGGCTTTAGGAGAGATTTAGAAGAGTTTGGTTGTGCTTTGTGTGTTTTCTTGTGCATCAGGCTGTTAAATCCCCCCAGGGATGGGGACTCCACCACCTCTCTGGACAGCCCTTTCCATGGAGAAGTTTTCCCGGTATCCAACCTAAACCTCCCCAAACCTACAAGAAAGTCCAAACCCACAACTGCAGTAGGTGTTTCCTGTCTCACCTGAGGGACAATTCCTACCTGACTTTAAGCTGTAGATCAGTTTAAAGTGAAACTGTGTGAGCCAGGACTGCATGAACCAAGCAAGTTCCTTGGCTATTCCGAGGCCACTGGCATATCCTCCTGACTGTGCCCAGGCTTTTTTGCCATGTGGAGGATGGGGAAGAAAAGGAGGCAAGAATCCATGGTTTCCACTGGCCAGGGAGGACCAAGTGTCCCGGGAGCCACGGAGCAGCGACAGCCCAGAGACCTGAAGGTGCCTGTTTCCAGCCTTGCTCTCCTGATCCAACATCCTTCCTCCCTCCTAAGTGGCTGTCCAGTCTCTCCATGAGGCCACTGAGCTCCGTTTCAGGGCAGGCACTGGGATGTTCCTCCTGACACAAATGGGAGCTGGGTGCCTGTGTTTTGGGCTGTCAGATGGGGCTGGGTGGGCTCAGGTGCCCCAGCCCTTGTTCCCAGCCAGCTCCTGGCTCTGGAGAAGCCCAGGTCGCTCTCCCAGGTGCCCTGCAGTCCCAGCTGGCAGGAGCTGACGTGCCGCTCTGTTGTTCCGCAGAGTCCGTCGGGAGGGCCGCGGTGGTGAGTACGGAGTGTCCCACCTGACCCACCGTGTGATGTAACCCCAGCACTGTCCCAGCAGCCCCAGGGCACACGTGACATTAACCAGCCACCCCCACTGACCCCACAGCTCCTCCCAGGTCACCGTATTCCCTGATCCCAGGGAATATTAGCCAAGACCTTCCACTGCACCAGGTGGTTCTTGTCACTGAAGTGATACATCCCATACACCCTGCTGGAGTCGTGTTCCTGGGATGTTCATCCAACCCTCCCCCTGCTGGGTCACCCTCCCCCTGACCATGACCCCAGTGGGTCTGCAGACCCAGTGGACATTGTGAGAATCATGGAATAGAATCCCAGACTGGTTTGGGTTGGGAGGGACCTCAAAGGCCACCCAGTCCCAACTCCTGCCATGGGCAGGGACACCTTCCACCAGCCCAGGTTGCTCCAAGCCCCATCCAAGCTGGCCTTGGACACTTCCAGGGATCCAGGGCAGCCACAGCTTCTCTGGGCAACCTGGGCCAGGGCCTCCCCACCCTCCCAGCCAGGAATTCCTTCCCAATATCCCATCTAACCCTGCTCTCTTTTAGTTTGAAGCCATTCCCTGTGTCCTGTCCCTCCAGCCCTTGTCCCCAGTCCCTCTCCAGCTCTCCTGGAGCCCCTTTAGGCCCTGCAAGGGGCTCTCAGGTCTCCCTGGAGCCTTCTCTCCTCCATGTGAACCCCCCCAGCTCTCCCAGCCTGGCTCCAGAGCAGAGGGGCTCTTAGTGATCCAAATGGGATCTTAGAGATCTTCCCAGGAGAATGGACACAGACAAAATAGCTCCTGTTTGCACTGATTCCCTGCAGAACTGCAAGGGTTTGGGTTGTGGACCTTCATCTCAGCCACTGGTCCCTTGCCTGTTGTTCCACACCACTTCCCACCGTTCCCTAAAACCGTTGTTCCTGTGGTTTGAGCACTCCTGTACCCCAAACACCCAGTGCCAGATTTCCTGCCCGCTTATTCTCCGTATTCCCAAATCCCAGACGCTTGTGGTTGATGGTCAGAGTTCCTCTGTGGTGGGAGCAGCACCTGGGGAAAAACCAGGAAAAACCTGGGATCTGCCATTGTGAATTTGGGACTCTGGGACTGATTGAGGCAGTTTTGTGCTCGACAAGCCTAAATCCCACAGATGGGATCGGAGTGCTTGACCTCTCGTGTGCGGTGCCTCCGGGCTGCCCCCTCATGGACACTCCCTCAGCATGGAATCTGGGATTTCAGAGGATCTGCCTGTAACCTGGGGCTTTTGGCTCCTTGGAAATCGCAGCCGTGCTGGGCTTGGTGAGGCGTGACCGAGTTAAATAACACATCCAGGGAAGAGATCCAAGCCTGAGCAATCCCTTACAAAAACGCTTCTCTGCGTCCGCCCACCCTGTGAGGAGAAGGGCTGTGCCCGTGGGCTGGGAGCAGCAGGAGCAGGGAGAGCTCTGGGACCTGCTTTGGGTGGGTTTTGGCAGCGAGGAAACCTGTTGTACAGTGTGAAACCAGGCAACCCCCCGAGCCTGCGGGGACAGGGGAGTCCCAGCCACGATAGGGCTGTGCTGGGATTGCATTCCCGTCCTCCCATTGCTCCAGGGGGGGATGTGTTCACTTCCAAGGTGTGCCAAAGCCTCTCCACGTGGTGGGCAGTGGAAAGGAAGAGTTAATCCTTGATGGTCTCAAGCACTAAGGGCTTTTCTGTGATGTTTGGGTGTCCTCAACTGGCTTCTCACCCACTTCCTTCTAACCCTGAAACCTCTCCCTTCTCTGGGATGAGTCAGGGTGTGGGAGCCTGGGCTGGGGGAAGGAGAGACCCCAGGAATGGCTGATTCCAGCCGTGCTGTTCCTTTCCTGACCAGCAGCACATGTTTTGTGTCTAAATATTGCTTCACTTGCTCCAGCGTGGAAGTGTCTCCTGACGAGCTCCCTGTGCTTGGCTCGGAGCTGGGTGAGACAGGGATCCTGTCAGGGATGCTGCCTCTGGGGGAGGATCCGTGGGATTTACACACAGGCAGGAAGCTGTGCAGAGGTGTCTGCAGGCTGCAATAAACACCCTGAGCGTCCTCACCTCCAGCCCAGTTCTCGCCCAGTTCTCTTTTAACTCCCTCGTGCGTTGTGCCGTCGGCTCTGGTTTTCCTGGGGTGTGTGGCAGAGGAGCTGACGTGGAGGGGTCGAGAGGGAGCACAGCGTCGTGCTGGCTGGGAATTTCTGAGGAGGAGCTCAGCTGTAGGATGAAAGGAATTGACTGTAGGTGGTTCTGGTGCTCGGAACAGCAGCCTGGTCTGTGGGTGGCTGTGCTCCACTCCCTCCCGTCCCCGGGGATCCAGGATGCCACCGCTCCTCCTGAGGACCTCTGCTGCTGCCACACCAAGGATGCAGCTGTGTGGGGACTTCCATCCTTGCTTTGGTGCCTGGAAGGGGTGGGCTGGCAGGCAGGGGTGGGATGAGTGCAGGAGGGCAGCGTGTCCCCTCCACCCTCGCCCATCCCGGCACTTCCCTGCAGGTGCGGATGGCGCTGAAGAACGCGGAGAAGGAGCTGGAGTCCCACTGCAGCTGGGCTGCCCCCGAGGCCCTGCAGAAGTGGCTCCAGCTGACCCATGAGGTGGAGGTCCAGTACTACAACATCAAGAAGCAGAACGCAGAGAAGCAGCTGCTGGTGGCCAAGGAAGGGGTGAGAGTTGCACCATCCTCATCCCATGTCCATGGGAGGGTTTGGGGAGTGGAACCTGCACAGTTTGGTTTCTCTGCACCTTCTTTGTCTCATGGACTCACAGAATCCCACAATGGGTTGGCTTGGGAGGGACCTTACAGCTCATCCCATTCCCCCCCCCTGCCATGGGCAGGGACACCTCCCACCAGCCCAGGTTGCTCCAAGCCCCGTCCAACCTGGCCTTGGACACTTCCAGGGATCCAGGGGCAGCGACAGCTTCTCTGGGCAACCTGGGCCAGGGCCTCCCCACCCTCACAGCCAGGAATTCCTTCCCAGTATCTCATCTAACCCTACCCTCCTTCAGGTCAAAGGCAGTTTCTTTTTTCATGCCCTGAATTTGCATTTTTAAAAAGTGCAGCCCAAACCTTCACTGAGGTGTGACGGGCCTGAGGAGGAGGAGGAGGAGAATGATCCACAGGCTCTCGGGTGGGCAGGGCCTGAGTGGGTGTCACTGCAGCCCTGGGAAGGTGTGGGGCAGGGATTGCTGCCCTGGGCAGTCAGTGAGCAGGAGGCTTTGCACCTCTTCAGCTTAATCCCTGCTTCAAGTGCTGGATGTGCACAGACAGTGAAATCCCGGGCGTGAGCCTCCCATCCATGGGGTGAATCACTGCTGCATTCCCACTGCCCGGGTTTTGTCTGCCAACCCCAAGGGCTGAGCTCAGGGAGGCTCAAGTTGTAACAAGTCCTTGTCTCCATGGCCATACACACCCTGCAGGGCTGGCAGGGGGGAGATGTGTCTGCCTTAATCTGCTTTTAGTGGGAACATTCTAGCATTTCAACAGGTTTCCTTTGGCTGTGTCAGTTCTCACATCCACATCCTTGGCTTCCCTAAGTCCCAAAGCTCCCCCTGCAGCTGGGAACTGAAGAGCTGTGGGTGAAGACTTTAATTTTTAATACAGTGGCACAAAACCAACCTCAAACAAAAATCTTCCCCAAGCCAGCATCCCCTGGGCATCAGTGGGGTGTGTTGGGTGGTTACTCACAGGAAAGACAAGCCAAGGCTTTATGAGGGCCCTTCACTGAGTGAGGGACCTGGTTCATGGAGGATGGAATGGTTTGGGTTTGGAAAGCCCTCAGAGACCTCGAAGTGCACCCATTCGCCCAGCACTGCCAAGGCCACCACTGACCCATGTCCCCACATCCACAGGGCTGTTAAATCCCTCCAGGGATGGGGTCTCCACCCCTGTCCTCAAAGTCCTCTCTCTTCAGTTCAGTTCCCTCTGAGTTTTGGGAAGCTGGGAGAAGGGAGAATGAAACCCCCAACTGGTACTTGCTGTTGGTGAATTGCTCACCCCCATGCCAGGGGGTGACATCCCTCAGTACCAACACCATTCCCACTGTTCCACGTGTGCAGGCGGCTGCAGGGACTATTCCTGACCCAGCCCATCCAGGATGTTCGTGTCCTGGAGGAGACAGCAGGTCATCTTCATCCTGTGACTTTCTCTGTTGATGTTCCAGGCTGAGAAGATCAAGAAGAAGCGGAACACTCTGTTTGGAACGTTCCACGTCGCTCACAGCTCATCCCTGGACGATGTTGATCACAAAATCTTAACTGCAAAGTGAGTGTCTGGTAACCTCTCCCTGCCTCCCTCCTCCATCCCCCTGAGCCATGGGCTGGGGTGTCCTGTCACCTGGGCTTTGGGCTCATTTGGCTGAACTTCCCTGGGTTTTGGTGGCCTGGGGTTGGACTTGCTCCTTTTCATCAATAACCTTTTAATTTTACCTGTGAGAAACAAAGGATCACAGTTATGTGGAGCTATTAAAAGTCCTGTCAAAATGAGGCTTTGGGAGGCTGCAGGATGTTTAAGCATGGAATTGGTTTGACTGAGGGGGGATTTTAAGGATCATCTCATTCCAACCCCTGCCATGGGCAGGGACACCTTCCACCAGCCCAGGTTGCTCCAAGCCCCGTCCAATGTGGCCTTGGACACTTCCAGGGATCCAGGGGCAGCCACAGCTTCTCTGGGCAACCTGTGCCTTGCCAAGCCTCACAGGGAAGAATTCCTTCCCAGTCTCCCATCTCTCCCTGCCCTCTGGCAGTGGGAAGCCATTCTCCCTTGTGATCACCCCTGGATATTTCAGCTGTCACTGTGTGTTTTAATTCCCTCATTCCTGAAAGTGGAATGAAAAACGTCTCAGGTTTTAGATACAAAGCTGGAGCCCGGGGCTCTTTGTCTGGGGTGGTGTGAGGGGTGTCTCCCCTCCCTCCCTGGCTGCACACCTTTCTCTGGGGCTGTGTGGGGCGTGTGCCCTCAGCCCGGTGCCCCTCCTGCAGGCAGGCCCTGAGCGAGGTGACGGCGGCGCTGCGGGAGCGGCTGCACCGCTGGCAGCAGATCGAGCTGCTCTGCGGCTTCCAGATCGTCAACAACCCCGGGCTGCACAGCCTGGCCTCGGCCCTCAACATCGACCCCGGCTGGGTGGGCACCCCCCGGCCCAACCCCTCCCACTTCATCATGACTGACGACGTGGACGACCTGGACGAGGAGATCGTGTCCCCCATGTCCATCCAATGTACGTGGCTGGGGCTGGGGGGGCCCTGCTTGGGGCTGGGGGCTGTGTCTGAGGGGTCCCTGGGAGCTGGGGCTGTGTCTGAGGGGTCCCTGGGAGCTGGGGGCTGTGTCTGAGGGGTCCCTGGGAGCTGGGGCTGTGTCTGTGAGGTCCCTGGGAGCTGGGGGCTGTGGTGTCCCTGTGAGCTGGGGCTGTGTCTGGGGGGTTCCTGGGAGCTGGGGGCTGTGTCTGCTGGGGGCTGTGACATGGGCCAGACCTGGATCTGTAGTTCACACCCATGAGGAGCTATTAGTTTGTTCCAGCTGGGATTTAAATGCCCAAAGACCAAAGTTGGTTGTTCAGGGTCAGGAAGGTCCATTCAGGCCAGGGCCTAAGTTTTTTGGAGCCTCTTAATTCCAGCAGAACTGGTAATTTATAGATCTTTGAACTGGTAATGTCAATATTGTTAATCATCATTCCATCCGCTCTGTGCTGTTTTGGTCAACTCACTGAATTCAAGCATTTACCAGAAAAACCCACCCAAAGGCTTGGGCTGACAGGGCAGTGTGACAGGAAAAGGGGTTGTCCCCATGTCCCCTTGGCCTGAGCATTTTTGGGGATTTAGAGGACTCAGGGCCACCCCCTCCTCAGGCACAGTTGGACCTGCATCCCACAGCATCCTGCCACCCTCAGGGACCTGGTAAACATTTTCTGGAGCACAGGCTGAACCCCCACTTCCCACCTCTTATGTTCATCAAGGGGGACATTCCACAGAATCATGGAATCACAGAAGGTTTGGTTTGGGAGGGACCTTAAAGCCCATCCAGGCCCAGCCCCTGCCATGGGCAGGGACACCTTCCCATCCAACCTGGCCTTGGACACTTCCAGGGATGGGCAGGCACAGCTTCTCTGGGCAACCCTGGAGGATCTAATCCAAGCCAGGGCTGCTTCAGGGAGTAGAAGGTGGAGGGAGGAGCAGAAGAGTCTCAGGGTTGGCACGTGTGCCATGGCCACGTGCCCCTCATGCCTGGGGCTCTGGGTTGGTGCTGGGAAGGTCTGGAGAAGGTCTGGAGGCAGGTGCTGAGGTGGGACTCAGGGCAGTGAGGGGGGAAGGCAGAGCACGGGGGATTTGGGTAGGGCAGGAGGATTGGGAATAGGGCAGGAGGACCAGGGCTACCTGTGTGTCCCTGAGGCTCAGCAGATGTGCAGATTGGAGCTGGGGGTTTGTGGGATCAGGTGCCCTGGGGGAACATTAAAGCCTCAGGGAATGGGGAGCTCCTGGTGTGTGGTGTCACCAGTCCCTGAGTGAATCTGAGCTGGACAGCTCTGATGGAGGCCTGGCACAGGCCCGAGCTGGGCACTGATGGCAGGGATGTTTGGGAACAGTGCCAAGGGACACCTGAGCAGCTCCTGAGGGCGTGAGCTCCATGAGCTGGGCCAGGCTGAGCCTTCAGCCCCCGTTTCAGCCTCACCTTCCCCACGCTCAAGACTCCTCAAGACTTTTCCAAGAAATGTTTCCAGTACCATCATCCCAGAGCTGGGCAGAGACCCTGCCCACCTCCCTTCCCACCTCTGTGCCCATCCACCTGCCCACTGTCTTGCCCACCTCCCTGCAGGTGATAACAAGCACTGGGCACCCAAATTCCCAAGCAAGGGAGCCTGTCCCTGTAGGATTTCCCTTTCTCTGTGTACAAGCCCTGCTTCAGGAGAGCAGGGCCGAGTTTCCCCTGCCCAGACGTGTTGCTGACCCCTGTGGTGCCTCTCCCAGTAAATCCCATGTCTCTCTCCTGTTCCCCTCTGGCTGCCCCCCCAGACGCAGCCTGGCTTTTCGGGCGCCGGTTCAGCGACCGCTCCTCGCTGTCCTCGGAGGATCAGTCCCTCTGGAAATACCCTGGTTTGGTTCTCTTCAGTTTTATTTTCATTTTTTCATCTGCCCTCTGGCCTTTTTCTGGACTAAAATACATCCACCAATTTTCCACCTTTCTGGCACGGGGCACTAATGAATTGACCTGTCCTCACCGAGCCATCGGCGCCTGTACTAACCCCAGGAAGAGTCTGGTGGGATGAAGAAGAATCCCAGCTGCTGCTCTCACGTGCCCTGGGTGCAGTGAGGGATTCTGGAGGGTTGGGTTCACTGGGATCTACCCCTGAGGTGAGGATGAGGGATCCAGGTGAGGCCAGGAGGAGGTGACGATGTTCCCTTTGCCATCCCACCTCCTTCCCGGCTGCCGGCAGGGCTCCCGCATCCCTCTGTGCCATGTTCCCTTGGAATCCTCCAATGAATTGAGCAGTGCCACCTCTTAGGGTAACCTGTGCCCTGGTGCCAGGGGGATGGCACACAGCCTCCTGGGTTGGGCTGGAGCCTTTCCTTCAGGATGGAGCAGGAGGGTGTGCACCAGCCCCAGCCTGGGCATGCGGTCAGGGGTGTTCCTTGGAATGCTGGGCAGGTTATTTGGGGAATGTTGGCAGAACGTGTGTCTGGAGGGAAATGGTGGCTTTGGGAAGCGAGGTCCCAGCCTGTGCTCAGGAGTTCATCCCAGGATAAGGGATGGAAAAGGAGGGTGCAAAGGGGGAAGGTGTTGAGTCAGGAAATGAGGAGTGGAACACCAGGAAAAAAAAATTGAATCCCCAGGAAAAAAATGTGGCCCAAGGGAAAGAGAAACCTGCAGGAGAAACCCATCAGCCCAGTTAGTTACTGTGCAGTGGGCTCCATGTGAGCCCCACAGTGAGGTTCCCAAACTGGAACTGCAGCTCTGGAGATGAAGAAGAAATGTCTTGAAGTAGCAAGAGGATGCTGGGTCTGGGGTCTGACAGGTTCATGGCTGTGGTGTAGGATCCAAGGAGCAGCAAACCTGAGCAGTGGGAGAGACTGGGATTCACCCTGGGCATGTGGAAACAGCCAAGTTATCAGAATTATTCCTTCTTATTCCTTCTTCCACTTGAAATATGTCCCTGTGGATCCTTCAGAAGGAGTTGCTCTGTCAGAGGAGCCCTGTGTGTCCCAGTTGGGAGTTTTCAGAGCAGGGATTGCTGGTTCTTCATTCCCAAAGGAGCTCTCCTTCTCTTCCTCCATTTCTGAGCTTTCCTGTCTCTGCACCTTTTTAACCCATTTGTACATTTATTTCTTATGCACATAAGAAATCCTGGACCATCCTGAACACCTTATCTCCTGCAAAGGGATCTTGTATGGATGACAGCCAGGGGATGGAACACAGCCAATCTGGCTGGCTCGGGGTGGGGGTGCAGCCCTGGGATCCCCAGTTTTCCATGAAATGCTCAGCCTGATGGAGGGGATGGTGCCCAAGGCTCCAGGCAGGGAAGGGGCCTCCCCTGGGTCTGGGGTCACAGGGAGTGCAGGGGCTGAGGAACTGTGGTCACAGAACAGGCTGGGAGCACGGGAGGCCACTCTGGGCCCAGAGCCACCACTGCAGGCGTGGAGGAATCAGGCAGGAATTCCAGAAGGTTTGGGTTGGGAGGGACCTTAAAGCCCATCCAGTTTCTCCCCCTTCCACCAGCCCAGGTTGCTCCAAGCCCCATCCAGCCTGGCCTTGGACACTTCCAGGGATCCAGGGGCAGCCACAGCTTCTCTGGGCAACCTGGGCCAGGGCCTCCCCACCCTCCCAGCCAGGAATTCCTTCTCAACTCTTCTATGATTCCATGATTTCAGTGCTTTACTCTGGCACTCCACTGGCACGAGGATGCTGGAATTGGGAGCAGAGCTGAGCTCTGGGAGTGGAGCTCAGCCTGACAGCTTTGGGTGCCAGCATTGACCTGCCCACCTGAGGCTCGTGTTTTGGGCTGTGTAGGTCCCACCTGAGCCATGTGGTGGCCACGAGGGTGGGATGGCTCATGCCCTGGAAGTGCCCAGTTCCAGGCTCCCTGGGGGCCAGGTGGGATTGACTGGGAGGGATGAATCCCACAGCCAGGTTCTGCTTCAAGCAAGACGCTCAGATAAGGTGTTCAGAGGCACCTCCATCAGGAATGTCAGAGCTCTCCACGGGCTGGGCATTAATCCAGCATGTTCAGCACCAGCTTAAAGCTGCTTCTGCATTAAATGGGCGTAACTCCTGGCTCACGGTGGGGCGGCACTGCTGCCGCGGGTGGCAGCTCTGGCACAGCATTCCTGGGGGCTGGCAGCTCTGGCACAGCATTCCCAGGGGCTGGCAGCTCTGGCACAGCATTCCTGGGGGCTGGCAGCTCTGGCACAGCATTCCTGGGGCTGGCAGCTCTGGCACAGCATTCCCAGGGGCTGGCAGCTCTGGCACAGCGTTCGTGGCCTGCGGGCCGTGCCCTCAGCCTGTGCTTTGTCTCCCCACAGCTCCTGCCCTGCCCAGCACGGTCCGGCAGCGCCTGGTGGACGCCCAGCACGGCCACGGATCGCAGAGGTTGGTAGAGGGTTCCGTGCCCGGGCAGCCTGAGCCGGGCCCCGCGGCGCCGTTCCGGGCGGGCCGAGTGTCCCTGCGCCGAATGCACAGCCTCTCCTCCGGACACTCCTTCAGCTGCGACCTGCCCGGCCCATCGCCTGCCACCACCTCCTGCTCCTCAGCCACCACCACCGCGCCTGCTCCTGCTTGCCATGTCCACCCTGTCTATTACCATCACACCACCTCTTATTTCCTCCAGATGGACTCCACCCCCGACCTGCCCCCTCCTGATGTCACCTCTGGAGTTCGCTGTCGCACTGGGAGCTTTGGGTATATTGCTGTTTCTTTTCTAGCTGCCTCCTGCCTGCTGGGCCTCGGAGCTGCCGCTTGCCCGGGGGCTCTTTCTCCCACATTCCTCCTGCACTTTCCTTCTGGGCCTTTATTTCATGGTTTAGCCACCTGTCTGTCCCTCCCACTGCTCTCCTGAGCCGTTGGAGCCTCTCAGGAGTGTTCCATGGGCCATCCCCACACCTGGGAGCTCAGTGGGGCATTCCCAAGGCACTGTGCTGTTGTTCCACTGTAGCTGAGCAAATGAGAATTCCCGGGCTCTGGGAGATCCCTAAACAAGTCAGGTTCCTCCTCTGAGGAGGCCCCACAACTAATCATCAAACCCTGGCCTGCTTTGAAGCCTGCACTTACTTGGGGTCTTCACAAGCAAATTGCAAAGGGAGCAATGGCAGGTGGGACCAGGAGGCTGTTTGTGGAATTTGGGATGGCTTTAGGAGGTGGTGAAGCAGCAGCTCAGGAATGTGTTTCAGGGTGACTCTGGCTTGGCAGGGGTGAGGAATGGGTGTGTTTTGGCCAAGGAACCTTTGAGGAGGCAGTTGGAGCTTCTGCTGTTGGATCACTGGCTTTAGCTTGGTGCCTTTGAGTTGGCTCTTTGGAGACCTGGAGGATCCCAGGGACTGGTTGTGCTGCACACCCCTGAATCCCTGAGCTCTCCTGATTCACGTGCTGGCACTGGGGAGGTACAGGAGTCCTGCCTGGTTGAACTGGGCTGCTCCAGCAGCCAGGTGAGGATGTTCTGGGCCCCAAGCAGAGGATCCCGTTCCTTGGGTGGCTTTGATCTGATCAGGGCCCAGGAGGTCCTTGTCCCCTGGGGTCGTGGATGCAGCCAGCTCCAGGTGCTGTGTCCCTGCAGTGCTGGATCCCCTGGCTCAGGAGCAGTGGGATGTGTGCTCGTGATCCCTGCACTCAGGGCAGGCGGGGGGAGGGCTGTGATGGACCATCAGGGAATCCTGTCCTGTCCCCCTGCCCTCCAGGTGCTGCTGGTGACCCTGGACAGGCCATTCCAATTCCATTCCAGGCTTTCTCCTTGGCAAACTTAAAAACAGTCTCCTAATCCTCAGTGGGGAGCAGAGTGCTGGGAGAAGGCTGGAATTCTCCAGGTGAGGCAGTGGGTAGGGGAAATGTCCTTCCACGTTGTTTTTCCAGGCAGGACAACATTCCCAGTCAGCACATCTTCATCTCTGCCAGCACTTTGTCCCGTTATCCCTTTCCCTGCAGGTGTTGGGATTTCTCCTGACCTTGTTCACACAGTCTCTGGTTTGGATGTTCCAGCCCCTCCCTGAGTTGTGTCTCAAAGCTGAGGAACCCCAGACAGACTCTGGAGTCTGGAATATTGAGGAGGAAATTCCTGCACCTGCTCCACGAGGGAGAATTAAAGAACAGCATCAGTTAATTCGTAAATGTTTGTTTGGGGATGATGAGAAGCAGCATAATTAAACTCTGAATTAATTCCTGCTGATGGGAGCTCAGTCACAGTGGTCCCAGTTAGACTGGTAGGAGCTGGGAATGCTGCTGGTCCCTGTTTCCATCAGCCTCCCTGGCTCTGCAGAAGGGAGGGCTCATCCCAGGAGTCTGGGGGCTGATGTCCTGTGTCCAAAAGAGGTGTTTAAACATGTTTATTTTCCACCTGAGGCCTGTAACACACAGAATTCCTGCCCAGGTGAAAGACCCTGCAGACCCTTGGGAGTGGCAGAGGGAAATGGGATCTGGTTTGGGGATCCCAGAGAAGGAAAGGGATGGTGCTGAGAGGTCATTGGAGGGAATAACTGGGGTCCCCATTGGCAGCTGGTCACCACTGGGTGACAGCAGGAATTTCCTCTCCCTGTTCCCATGGCAAAGTCCATCCACTGAGGCAGGAGAATTAATGAAAGTGGGAACCTTTCACCCGGGATTTGCTCCAGCTACACATTAACAGCGACTCCCCCCCACCTCATCCATCCCTGCTCATTCCAGACAGCAGAAACCAGGAGCTGGGTGCCCAAAGATGTTGTTTTGTCGCTGTTAATTGTTTTATCCACTGCATCATCAGCAGATCCTGCTTTGATGCATCCCTAAAAATGCCGCCGCAGCCGACGGATCACTCCTCCTCCTTGATATCCCCAGTGCTGGAGGCCTTTCCAGACATCCCTGGAGCTCCACAGCCTCCCGGGGAGGTGGGCAGGACAGCTGGGGAGGCTGAGAAAGGCCTTCCAGGGAGTCACTCCAAGGACCAGAGCGCAACCCCAAAACTGCCTGGCTCCCCTGGTAGAAGGGAAGTGCCCCCGAGTGCTGGGGCTGCCGGAGCGCGCTGGGCAGTGCCACAGCCAGCACGTGCCAGCGCTGGGGAGAGCTGCCAGGAGCCATTCCCCCAGGACAGCTGGGGCATCGCTGTCTCCAGAGTCCTGCTGGGTTGTCCTGGCAGGGAGCTGCTCCCTCAACTCCTCACTCTTTGCTTCTCTTTTGCAATTGGCTTCAGAGGATCCGGCGCAAATAAGGTCAGAGTGGTTCCGGGCCGGAGGCTGCTGCGGGATCCCGGGATTCCAGGGGGAGAGGGGCTGGAGGGGGCTGTGTGTGCACAGAGGTTTCTGCTGCCAGTGCCTGCCTCAGGTGGATAAAGCTCATGGAAATGGGAGTGTAGGACCAAATCCCTGCCACAGCCCTTCTCCAACCAGGAAGGGAGGTGGCAGCCAAAGCAAAGGGAGGGAGAGAGTCAGGAATCCAGGGAAATGAGTAATTCACAGCTCCTGAAGGGTGGAAGGGAGGAAACTGCAGTTGGATTTGCACTGAGGCTGCTCAGGAGATCAGCCCTACAGCAAGTTTGGGAATTTGCCTTAGGAGAAGCTTTTGTGCCCTGGTGCCATGCGCTGGGCACGGGATGAGGGATGAGGAGCCCGGAGTGAGGGATGCTCCAGGTGCTGGGCAGGGAGGGGTGAGGAGTGAGGGCTGGGGGAGCAGACCCTGCCCAGGGCAGCTCCTGGGCTTCCCTCGGCCCTGTGCCAGGATGTGCCCGAGCAGGACCCAGGAGAAATCCCCCTTGGGCTGCGGGGCTGGGGAAAACCAGGGTTTGTTCCAGATCCTCTCCTGCCCCTTCCCCTGCTCCCCCTCTGCTCCCAGGCTTCCTGCACTCCAGGCTTTCCTTCCTCCATGCTTCGCTCTCCGCTTCGTTTGCCGCGTCAGTCCATGCCATTGTCTCCCCTTCCCTCATTCACAGTGCCCAGCGGGATCCGTGGGATTGGTGGGATTGGTGGGATCATGGAGCAGGGTCCAGTGGGATTGGTGGGATTGGTGGGATCATGGAGCAGGGTCCAGCGGGATCGGTGGGATTGGTGGGATCATGGAGCAGGGTCCAGCGGGATCAGTGGGATCATGGAGCAGGGTAGGAGGCGCAGGTGGGAGCGGATCTTTCCTGCCCTCAGGCAGGTGAGTGCTGTGGGTGTCAGTCTGTGTAGGCTGTAGGTGTGCCTGGATCCAGGGAAGAGCCCAGTGAGCACTGCTGGGATGGAGGAAGGCTGAGGCTCCAGGTGTTTTCCTGTTCTGCTCCAAGGTTTCCAGGAGGGATGAGCCATCAGTGGCTCCTGTTGCTCCACAGAAGTGTTTCCTCTGAAGGGCCCTTTCCTGGCATCCTGTCGAGGCCTGGCTGTGTCCTGGGACAGCTTTTCCTCTTCACAAGGTGCCATACTGGTTCAGGAGCATAATCCTTATGGGAATCAGGGGGATACAGGCCAGCCCTTGGCTGGGCCTCGCCCAAGATGATGGAAATATCCTGGCAGTGCTGTTTGCTCCCTCTTGTCCCAGCACTGGGCCTGGGAGTGTCCCCTCCTCCTGCTGTCCCTGACACAGCCAGTGTGGTCCCAGGAATCCTGTCCCCATGGATGCAGAGCTCCCGTGTCCTGCACTTCCTTGTGGGAACCACCAGGAAAAGGGTCATTTGGGGCAGTTTCCAGCTGCTGGTGTTCAGCTCCCAGAACCAGCCCGTGGGTGCCACAGCTGCTCCCTGTGTGTGCCAGGTGTCCTGCTCTGTCAGGTGCCCCTTGGATCATCCCTGGCACGGTGGGTCTGTGCCACGTGCCGGGATGTCCCTGGAGCCTGGCACAGCAGGGTGGGCTCTGCTGCCCACTGGGGATGTGCCAGTGTGTGCTGGGCTCAGCAGTCACTGGATTTCCCTCTATCCCTTGGGAATATATTCCCAAGTTACAGCTGGATGGGTTGGGAATGAAACAGGTTAGCTCAGACCATTGGGACATTTGGGAATTGTGTCCTCCTGGGCTGATTCCCCATCTGCTCCTTCAGTCCCCCCGGATGATGAGCCCAGAGACAAACCTGGCACAGTGCTGGCATCTGCTCCAGGGAAGGGATCCCAGGAACAGCAGCAACAGCCACTCCAGGAATGGGGACATGGATCCCCAACCACCCCCCAGTGCCCAGGGAGCCTCAGCTGTGGGAAGAGCTGAGGAGGGGACACAGCCCTGGTGCCACCAGGGACCTGCTCCTGCTGTTCTGCCTGCACCTCCCACGGGAGCAGCTGTCCAGGGATCAGGTTCCCAGTGTCTACTCCCAGGGAAGCAATTCCTGCTGGAGCAGAGCAGGGCTCTCCAGCTGCCAGCACCGCGGGATTGCTTTGGCCCCTTCTGGGTGGAAAACTGCAGGACTTGTGGGACAGAGGGAGAGACTGCGGAGCTCAGCAGGGAAAACTCGCCCTCTTCACACATCCCTGAGGTCCCCTCAGTTTGAAAAATCCCATTTTTGCTGTAGTTGCCCCTCTCTTGCTTGTTTTTAAAGCATTTATTCACCGACCCTGACCCGCGTCCCTATGGGGCTGTGACAGCCAGAAGGGCTGGGTTGGATTCCATGGAAAACAAGATGCTTTGTGGAGTTTCAAGGCTGAAGTGAGCAGGTGTTGCTGGACCTCCCATCCCTGGCCAGGACACGCTGTGACCCCTCAGGGCTGTCCCACCTCCTTGGTGATGATCCTGCCTGGAGATGATCCTGCCTTTCCCTGGTTCTGGCTCCGACTGACCCCATTCCCAGGCCAAGGTTCTGTCCCTCAGCCTCTCTTGTCTCCTCCTGTCTGTGCAGGGCCCCAGTGCTGGCCTGGCTCAGCATCAGGCTGTGCCAACCCCTGCAGCCAGTCTGCCTTGTTTTCCTGGAAAGGGGGCACTTTGCAGGGATTTGTGGAGAAAATAAGCCTCTGAAAGTGGATGTTCAGCCCTGGCAGTGTCCCACCAACAGCTCAGCACGTGCAGGGGGGTGGCTCCCACCCCCTTCCCTGCCAGAGGGAACAGGGAGTGTCCAGGCAGAGGTTCCCAGCACAAGTTCCCCCGTTGCAGGTGTGTTAAGCACCAACACAAGCCAGAAACATTGGGGAAGGGCAGGAGACTCCAGGATTCCTCAGAGGGAAGGAGCTGAGGGCTGTGGTCACAGTTAGGTTCTGTCTGCAGGCACTGGCAGCATCCCGAGGTCTCCCAGCCCCGGTGTGTGGATCCCATCTGCATCCAAGTCCTGGGATTGGCCCAAACACCCCCATTTCAGCCCCATCAGGTTTCATGGCTGCTGCTGTTCCCATGGCCCAGTTCTCCCAGTTATCCCAGGGAAAGCTGTGGGCCACCAGCCCACAGTGACCTTCTGTGGGACCCACCAGTGGCCTTGGGAGCTCTGTGGCTCCACACGTGGGATCCATGGCAGGTGTCTGCCTTGGACAGGCTGCAGCTGCTCCCTCAGAATAGCCAGGGGCTCCACACCACTGGGATTGTTCTGTTCTCCTGCTGCCACCGAGCCGGGGATGCGGCTCCAGCACTCGGACATCGGGATCGGCTCCGTGTGCAGAGGACAAGGACAATCCCAGCAGTGCCAGGGCCTGTTGCTTCTGGGCAAGACAAGAGATGAGTTCTCCACAGCTGGGCTCCTGCAGTGGATCCAGGGCTGTATCCCAGCCGTCCACGGGGTTTCAGGATACCCTTGTCCCCCATATATTCCTAATGAGAATGAGAACCCAACTTTATTCCATTGGTTTTGTTAAAACACCCTCGTTCCAGTACAAGGAGAACCTTTCCTGGCTGTACAACCCCCTGTGCTGGGACTCTGTGTGCTGCCACTTTCTGTGGGCACTGGGGACAAGTGGGTTCCTCAGGATTGGGACTGGGACTGTGAAACGGCTCCATTGGCAACACGGACACGGATCCAGGGCACCCCCAGCACCTTTGCTGATGTGGGGCTGTGTGGTGCAGTCCCAGGCTGGAGGGAAGCGATGGGGCATCCAGAGGGACCTGGACAGGCTGGAGGGGTGGGACTGCCAAACCCATGGAGGTCAACGAGGCCAATGCAAAGTGGCACCTGGGTCAGGGCAGTCCCAGCACAAACACAGGCTGGGAACAATGGACTGGGAGCAGCACTGGGGAGAAGGACCTGGGGGTGTGGGGATCCTGCCCCTCTGCCCCCTCAGGTGAGACCCCCCTGCAGAGCTGCTCCAGCCCTGGGAACAGCACAGGGAGCACATGGAGCTGCTGGAGAGAGTCCAGAGGAGGCCATGGAGATGCTCCCAGGGCTGGAGCTTCTCTGCTCTGGAGCCAGGCTGGGAGAGCTGGGGGGGTTCACCTGGAGAAGAGAAGCTTCAGGGAGACCTGAGAGCCCCTTGCAGGGCCTAAAGGGGCTCCAGGAGAGCTGGAGAGGGACTGGGGACAAGGGAGAGTGGCTTCCACTGCCAGAGGGCAGGGGCAGATGGGATATTGAGAAAGAATTCCTGGCTGGGAGGGTGGGGAGGCCCTGGCCCAGGTTGCCCAGAGAAGCTGTGGCTGCCCCTGGATCCCTGGAAGTGTCCAAGGCCAGGTTGGACGGGGCTTGGAGCAACCTGGGCTGGTGGAAGGTGTCCCTGCCCATGGCAGGGAGTGGCATTGGATGTCTCTCCAGAGGTGCCAGCTCTGTGTTGAGGGTGTTTTCTCTTGGCTCTCTCTTGCTGCTTCCAAACCACTGTTATTCCTGGTGATACCATAGGAGAGGATCTGGGGGCTCCTCGTGCTGTGGTGGGGGTGGGTTTGGTGACCCCTGTCCGGGGGGTCTGTGCCAGGAACAGGGATTGTGGGGGCCACAGGGGCCGAGGAACTGGGCAGCTCCATCTCTTCTCACACTCTTCTGCTTCTCTGTCCTCTGCTGTTTTCCACTCCATTTCCATCCCATTCCACATCGCTCTCCTGTGTTTGGGGTCCCCCCGTACCCCCATCCCTGTGCCAGGGGTGTCCGTGCAGTGCCCGGTGTTGCCATGGGGGCAGTGGATCTCGGCCTGGCGGCTGTGAGGGACCCCGGGGGCGTGGGGGCAGCTCCCCCCGGCCCCTCCGGCGGGCAGGAGTGAGCTGTGACTTGCCATTTCCCCGTTCCTCCCTGCCGCTCTCCAGAGAGGCTCTGGGAGCCCCTGGGGCTCCGTTTGCCATCCCCGGCAGGCACCAGGCTGGGCACAAACCGCTGTCGGGGCACGCGCTGGGCATGGCTTCGCGTGGGAACCGCCAAGCTCTAATTCCTGCCGCCGGGATTAGAGGTTGGCAGCGGCTGAGCCCGGCACGGGGCAGGGTCGGGGGTGCTCGGTGTGCGGGGAGGGGGCGGGCGGGGGGTGGGCGCACACACGGGTGCCGGCGAGGGCTGAGGGACCCTCGGGGGCAGCTCCCGCCAGTCCTGCAGCTCCAGGGGGGCTCCGGTGCTCCAGGGCGAGCTGGGAGCCCTCCCAGCTCCCAGTGCGATCCACAGGGAGGGAGTGGGCTCCATTCTGCCCCCGTGTACTCACATCCCACATGTGCTCGGTGGGTGCTCGCGGTGAGCCCCGCTGACCCCCGCGCTGGGGCTGCACCTGGGGCTGCACTGAGCCCCCCGTCCCATGGGTGCCCCCGTCCCGTGGGTGCCCCTGCACTCGTGCAGAGGAGCAGAACTGAGGGTGAGGAGCAGGAGCGGGGTGGGCGCCTGCCCCAGTGCCCCTGCCCGGGGGTCGCCGCAGTCNGGGTCGCCGCGGTCCCGGGGGGGTCCCTGCCCCCCCCCGGCCTCCCCACCCGTGTGTGTGTGTGTGTGTGTGTGTGTGTGTGTGTGCGGGCTCGGGAGCAGCCCCGGCCCCGGGTGGCACTGACGCCGCGTGTCCTCCCCTCCCACCGCAGAGACTTGACTCGCTCCGACTCCGACTCCTCCATCCCGCACCTGAGCGACCACCAGCGTATTCCCAGCTCGGCTCCCAAGCTCCTGGCTGCCCGGCCCACGCTGCTGACCCGGTCCATGGAGGAGGCTGTCCCC
>VYXB01000149.1:169-22240 GCA_013397135.1 Pachyramphus minor
ACCCAGCCCTATGTTGAGCTCACACAGGCCAGGGAGGGATGTAGAGGAATGCACCTGTCTGATCTACAGGTTTTTGGAAGGCTGTGTTCCTGAAGCTCTGTGCTAAAGGGAGCCCGCAAGCGAGCTGGAGAGGGACTTTTTGCAAGGGCACGTAGTGGCATAACAAGGGGTAACAGCTTCAAACTGAAAGAGAGAAAAATTTAGATCCGATATGTGAAGATATTCTTGACTGGGTGGTGAGCCACTGAAACAGGTTCCCTGTAGAAGCTATGGATGCCCCATCCCTGAAAGTGTTTAAGGCCAAGTTGGATGGGGCTTTGAGCAACCTGGTCTAGTGAAAAATGTCCCTTCCCATGTGAGAGAGTTGGGACTGATGATCTTTGAGGCCCGTTCCAACCCAAACCATTCTATGATTCAGGGTTCCATGGGGAATTTCCATTTCTGATAGGAATTGCAGACAGAGGTAGGGGAACTAGTTGGAAACTGGTCTAAACCAATAGTTTTGCAGGGACAAATTATTTTGCAGGATTGTGATTGTGTATAGGAGAAAATGGGCATTAAAGGGTAAGACAGCCAAGTGTTAGCAGGTATGATTATTTTGGCCAAGACTACAGAGCAAAAAGAGCTCTGTTTATATGGAAGTTTTGTTCTTTTGCCAAAATACTTCCCTCGACTGAAAGGCAGCGTTTTTTTTTCCAGCTTCAAAGGCACTAAAAATTGATTGCTGATCTTGTGTCTTTGATTTTTAGACTACCAGATACATTAGGAGTTTTGATAGACATAGCACATGAATTATCTGAATAAACAACAAAACTAGGAGGTTTTATAACCTCCTACTTATTTTGTTATTTTCAGGGCTGGTTTGTTTATTTGTTTGTTTTTAAGAGTGGTCTAAACAAAGTAAATTAGGTATTGTGGGAAAAGTTTAGTAGGGAAACAAGAAAATAAATACCCAGGAAGGAAGCTCATATAATGTTGTCCTCTTAGGCAGCAATACATCAGGTTGTTGAAGCACTTAAGAGTTTGCTGGATCAGCATCCTACTAAATTAATGCATATGGATACAACATAGTATATTCTTTCTTCCTTGTCTTCCCTAAGCTCTTCCAAATCCTTACAGCAGAAACTGCCATTGTAGGAATGCGAATGATCTTCTGTTTAGCTGAAGTATAAGCTCAGATGGATCTTGTTGCTGTGCAACTTAATTTTGTTAAAATCATTAATTTTGTACTACGTGGAGAATATTCACTGTTTCAGGCAAGAGTTTCTAAAGCACTGGAAGAATAAAGATTGTTCTGGTAGTATCTTTTTTTGCCACATGTGAAAGTCTGTGTCAAGTCAAACAACCCCATCATCCCTGTGGTTATGTCATAGGTCATACCTGGCTAGTTTTGCCCTGAGGCTGTGCACAGGTAACATAAGTGTAGGACTGGCCATCAGGAAAATCCTGAATGAAACTTGAATGCTTGCCCCTGGCAGCTGGGGTATTTTAATTGCCCTTCACCAGTGCTCTTTTGCTGTCAGAAATACCAGTTAATGGACTTCTAAACATCAGAAACATGAATTTATTTTGTGGCAGCCTCACCTTCCTTTTTGCTGTTAGTTATTCAGTTTACCAACTCAGTGCATTGGTTTGGCTTGTGCTGTCAGATGTAAATTTACAGGAAGCAGCTGTGTTCTGGCTCCTCTCCTTCCCTGCTGTGAAACACCCTCTTTCCTCACTGGCAGGACTGTGGTGGCAAAAAGTGGATCTGCGCTAATTGCCCCAGCTGTGGAAATTTCACTTTAAAACACTGATTTTGTATGTCAATAGACTTGGCTGGTTATAAAAGCCAGCTCTGCATTGTACAAAAGTTATTCAGTAGGGCAAAAGTCTTGTCACATTTGGCATGTGAAGTTCCTGGCATGCATTTGCCATTAATAACACAGCAGTGCTTGGCCCAGTTATACATGTAGATTATGTTATTCTGTAAATAACATTGTAGCGAGTCAAAAACTAAGCAATCCCAGCAGAGGCAAGAAACTGGAATGGTTCATTGGATTTACAAGCTCATATTTAAAAGGTTTAGGGTCTACGTATTCAACAGGGGATTGTAACTATTGTGATTTATTACAGAGGGTTTCAGGGGATGACATAAGGGGAAAACCCAGATAAACCAATGTGGGATCTTAGCAATTACCTCGTGGGAAAAAACCCACTTTATTTTAGGGGATTTCACAGGGGGGAACAGGTATTCGGTTCTACAGGAATATAAAGGGAGAATAAGGTACAATAGGTCTTCTGCACAGGTTTGATGAAATCAAGGTGTGGACTCTGGGGTGGGGCAGGGCAACCAACACAGATGATGTCTAGTTTGTTTCTCAAACCCATTTTTTTTTCCCCAACTCTTGTAGCCCATGGCTTTCTGCAAAGTCCACTCAAATNTCTGTAAATAACATTGTAGCGAGTCAAAAACTAAGCAATCCCAGCAGAGGCAAGAAACTGGAATGGTTCATTGGATTTACAAGCTCATATTTAAAAGGTTTAGGGTCTACGTATTCAACAGGGGATTGTAACTATTGTGATTTATTACAGAGGGTTTCAGGGGATGACATAAGGGGAAAACCCAGATAAACCAATGTGGGATCTTAGCAATTACCTCGTGGGAAAAAACCCACTTTATTTTAGGGGATTTCACAGGGGGGAACAGGTATTCGGTTCTACAGGAATATAAAGGGAGAATAAGGTACAATAGGTCTTCTGCACAGGTTTGATGAAATCAAGGTGTGGACTCTGGGGTGGGGCAGGGCAACCAACACAGATGATGTCTAGTTTGTTTCTCAAACCCATTTTTTTTTCCCCAACTCTTGTAGCCCATGGCTTTCAGCGAAGTCCACTCAAATCCCTCTCTGCAGATATCATATTTTGGGATCCAACATAACATACAGCATTTTATTTTCTGGGAGGAATGGATTAAATAAAAGCAGGCATAAACACTCTTAATAGCTCTTTGCTCCCTTCCCACCACCACTCCCTTCTCACCGGTGGGTGAGAATCTATAAACTGAAAACTGGACATCTTGTCTTACACATTTTGCTTTCAAATAACATCACTGCATAATGTACATGCCAGAGTGACTGGATACTGTCACTTCCCCACAATTATATGCCAGTTAGCACAGTCCAGCCCTGGGACACCGGCAGATAAGGAAGAAATTTGCTTAATGCTGTGGATAAACAGCATTCACTATGACATGGCAGACCCCAAGCCTGATTCTGCTCCTGTAGACATTGATGAGAGTAGGATCAAGCTGCTGGTTCATCCACACGTTCATTGCTGCTAGAACAGATTTTGAAAAAAGAAATAAAAAAAACCACCATTGAAACTTTTAGAGCCTGCATGAATAATTCTGCCTGTGAATATTTCTGATTTTTATTATTAGCTAATTATTCTGATGCTATTTTAGCTAGACTCAAACGTTTCCTGTATCAGTGACCCATTTTACTACTGGCATTTTAGCTTATGAGTGTGTTGAGGGAAGTCAGCCCATGTCAGTTGTTACCTCACATGCAGAGTCTGATTTGGAACTTCAGAATCTCATTCTCAATGAATTATGAACAAAATACATTTCTGTCAGTTTCTAATTAAGAAGCTGGTGTTTTTTCCTATTTGTCTGTGTGGGTTTTTTCAACTAAGGTGTATTTTTGGACACATCCAGTCTCCAGCACACCTGCATTTGAGGGCTATCCGAACACTGAAGAATAAGAAGAACAGTTTCTTTCTGGTGCTATTTCCCTCCCCTGTCCAATGAATCTAGTAGAAGTCCCCACTGTGTGGAAATTTTAAAACATAGTTTGACGAAAACAACTCTGCTTAGAACAAAATTAGTGTTTCAGTCAGCGTTCCTTATTGCTTAAGCTGAGAGTATAGGGGTATCAAGAGCAGTGCAGTGGATGGTGTAACATCCTCTTTGAGGCTACGGCACCAGGATACAAGGAAATCAGTGAAAACTGAGGATGTGCTCCTCTGACAGTGGCTCCGTCTCATAAATCCTGTGCATTTTGTTCAGATTGACAATGGTGCGCAGTGGAAAAAGTGGTGGACTCCACCTGAAACAGATTGCATACTACAAGAGAACAGGGGAGTATCATCCCACAACTCTGTCAAGTGAAAGAAGTGGAATCAGGAGGGCAGCCAAAAAATTCATTTTCAAAGGTAAAAATTTGCTCTCAGATTGCTCTGAAAATAGATATTTAGGTGAAGATTTGCTGATATGAGAAAAAAAAAGTGGGATCTTGCTCTTCAGCATTCTGTGATTTTTTATTTTTTTTTTTAATATGTTCTCTGTAAAACAAATGTTCTGCATATCACTGGTTAATGTGTAACAGGATGTTTGTGGAAATGGAAGTTTGATCTGCTTCATTTTGTTCCAGGAGGGATTTATGTATTGATCTGAAAACCAAACCTTATTCTACATACTGCAGAAATAGAGAGCCATTGCAATCCATTATTCACAGGATTGCAGAAAGGGAAATCGGATGCTGTGTATGGCTGGGCAGAAGTGCAAGGACAACTTTGCCATCGGTCACTTAAGAGCCTCCATGCCCTTCCCAGCTTTGAGGCCCTGTGAGGAGATATGTGAGCCTTTGTAGTGTGCTGTGTTCTCTCAGTCTCATTAAACCTGCCAATTCTGCGTAAAGGCAAGGCAGGAAGGAGTTAAAGCTGTGACTTACAGTGTCAGGTTGCTGGCAGGCACACAACAACTTCTCAAACAGCAAAGACTCAGCACTCCTACCTTCCCTTTCCACCCTTGAGTTTCAGTCAGACTTCGTGTGGGATCACTGTTTGCATTCTGACCTGCCCTTGTAACTCCTCAAGTCCACATCAATAAACATAGGTCAACTGATGGCTCTTTGGAGGAAATAATTTACATATTTGTAAACAAAAAACTATATTTACACTGAAGTGAATTGAAGTTACTATAATCAATTCTGTTCTGAATCATGCTCAGGAGTTTATTAAACTAAACAAAATGACAAGCACTTGCACATAATTTGCTGGTATTTTTTTTCTTTCAGAAAATAAATTGTTCTATGTTGGAAAAGATAGAAAACAAATGCGCCTGGTAATTGTTTCAGATGAAGAGAAGAAAAAGGTGCTCAAGAAATGCCACGAAAATGCAGCTGGTGCTCATCATGGGATATCAAGGACACTGACTTTAGTGGAGTCTAATTACTACTGGACCTCTGTAACAAATGATGTGAAGCAGTGGGTATGGTCTCATAGCTGCAGGATAATTTTTTGTGTAGTCTTTTAGTTACAAACATTTTGCAGTCCTATGCCTTTGGTACAGCAAGTACCTGGACTGCTTCATGATGAGGAAACATGAGCTTACAGTCACACTGCAAATGGTCTTCGTGTTTCGTTTTTACCCTGTTACCACTGACAACATGGCTTTTACACTTCTGTACCTGGTGGTAAGGAGCCATAATGCCCTTCAAGGCAGATCCAGCCTTGGAGAGTGATTTCTCTTGACTTATCTTTGTTAGGATGCCATCCCAAGGATATGTGGCCGGAGTACCTGCTGGCAGATAAGAACATGAAATGGGGTCTCTGCCTTACAATTAGGTGTGTTCACGAAATAGTTAGACAAATCACTGCTTGGGAGAGTTCCTTCTTCTCCTCTACCCAAAGACACATGGTCCCCTCGTAGAGTTCGATCCTTCAGGGAACTGTATGTGGTCCTTTAAGGCCAAATTGCTGTTTCTGTGGGCTTGTGGCATCACCTGGGTACTTTGGGGTCATATGCAACTGTAATATGAACTGAAGTTGAGTCTGTGCCTTCAGCTCAGATAGGAAAAAGGGCTCTGTTATGGAGATAAAACTGATCCATGATATGAGGTAAGGTTATGTATCGCCAGTGTATTTTAGCTGCAGCATACATCAGTGAAGGGAGCCCCTGGTGGTCTAGTGGTTAAGGACACGGCACTGTAACTGCCGAGGCCCGGGTTCGACTCCCGGTCGGGGAAACTCCCCGGGCAGGTGGAGCCCGTTAGCCCTGTAAGGCAATCCACCTACGTCCTGAGGACCTCGCTGCCACTGTCCAAGCTCGCTTGGCCCCGGCAGATGAACCTTAGGATTAAAGGGTGGGCTCAGTTCTGCGCGCACTGTGTCCCACCTAAAATAAATCCAATGCGCAGGCTGGAAGGCGTACAAAGACCTTCCACAGATCTTCGTTCGCGAAGTCTGACCATTATTATTATACATCAGTGAACCAAAAGGGACTTCCTTTCAGTCCCAGCTGCTTCATGCTTCCTTTAGTATTTACAGATGGTAATGGACTTGAAAGAGCACAGCGCTTTCAGGATGGAGGGAATTCATCTATGAGTTCCTACATATGTATTTCACCTGGCCTTCAGAATTGTTTGATTCTCTTTTGGTTTTATGCTGGGGCTGAAAAATCTGAGGGTAAAAAGTTGTAAGAAAGGTGATAAAGTGAATTTGTTTTGCATTGCCTGGTCTGAGCTAATGTAGAGAGGAATACTGGAGATATATTATTCTCATGATTGTCTTAAACCTTCGCCTTTGGTTTTTATTGGTAACATCTTTCCTGATGTTTTCTCTAGGTGTATGCTTGCCAGCACTGCCAAGTGGCAAAGAACACAACCATCACTGTGCCCAAAACACAACCTTTCAAAGCAGAAGACCCATGGACAGCAGTCACTATAGAGCTTATGGGACCTTTTAATGTTACCAACAGAAGTCACAAATACATCATAATTATGACAGATTTGTTTACAAGATGGACTGTTATCTTACCACTGTGTGACACTTCAGCAGCAGAAATTGCTAAGGCACTCATAAATGTGTTTTTCTTATATGGGCCACCTCAAAAAATGCCTATTGATCAAGGGAAGGAGCTCGTTTATCAGGTGTTTACATGGCTGATTAATCTTTTTTTCCCCAAGAAAAGAAACATTTTCCCCTGTATTGGATTTGAATTTTAGACCATTCCTGAGAAAGACTCAAGTATTTTTTCTTTAACTCAAAAAGTAAAAATGAAGTTAGCACATACAGATAATGACAAACCAGTTATTTGCAATTGTGACATTATGCAATGTTTCCCAGGGCTTTATTGTTTGAATAAAGCAAAATTATTTCCTTGCAGTCATAGTGCAGGTTTTGTCACTCATTTGAACTGGCATGAGTTTTCACACTCCAGTGTGCTGTATTTCATTCATCCACATTGTCCAGTAACCAATAGCTAAGGCTACTTTTGACATTGGCTTGTGGTTAATATGAAGAACTTCTCATGCTTTGATCCTCTTAGAGATAGTAAAATCATCAGACTATGGTACAGAGAAAATGACAGATTGAATTAAGTGGCAGAAGTTTGGCTAGAAACCATGAATTACTGGCTCCTAAGCTACACTTGCTCCTTTAGCTCTCACTCACAATCCTGGAATGCTTGGTGCCAATATGTATTATGTATGTAAGACTTTCCTCAGTCACCATCATATCAACAAAAGAGATGGAAACCAGTTTGTTTACTTGAAATGGGATAAAGAAGAAGGGAAATGTTCACTAATTGCATTCTTTTCTCTTTTGAAGATAAATGAAGAACTATTTGCACTGTTTGGAATGAAACAAATTGTACTGTCTTATCCTCAGACAGATGACATAAATGAAAGAATGTCCAAGACAATCAGAGCTTTTCTTAACAAGTACTGCATTGACTATCCAAATGATTGGGATGAACATTTGTCTGCTATTGCCTATGCTTTCAATTTGACAAATTTGGTATGTGAAGGTTCTTCCTCTTTTGACTGAAGTCCCCCAAAATGTCTGCAAAGCTATGTGCTAAATTTGCTTGCTTTTGGTTCCCATTTAAATAGGAGCCAAATCAAAACACCCCATATTTCCAAATGTTTAAGCGTAACCCACATATTGTTGAGCCAATGAATATATGTGTGGAAGGAGGATACAGTATGTTTGCCAAAATATTTGAAGCCACTAAAGAAGTCAGTCAAGCACTGGAAGACGAGAAAACCTCAGATTGCCAGGTAAATGTCATCTATTCAAATTTTGCTAGTAAGAAGACTGAAGATAAAAAAGATGGAAGGGCTTGAAGCACAAAGTATAACTAACCTTTTAACACAATGTTACAGTTTGTGTGGTGGTTTTTAATTTATTTTCCTTTCCCGGTGATGTCTATATTTCAGTGTAACAAATCTCATATGTCTTTGGAGGGAGTAACCTGGCCTGTTGGCAAAAGTATACTATTTCTTACTTACAGGGCTTTATATCTACAGAAACCAAAAATCGTTGCCTATGGACTGTTGATTTATGAAGATAAAGTCAATTTCTTCGTAACTCTTCAGTCGTACATGATTATGAACTATACACAGCCAAAACTACTTGATGTTATGTTTATGCACTGTTAACCAGTGGTATGAAAATGCATTATTCGCTTTGGAAAGAAAGAAAATGTAATTCATATGTATCTTCCTGCAGGTGGAGAAAAATACCTCAGATGAACAAAAAGTCAGAAACAAAATCACAGTCAAAAGGAAGCCAAAACAATTAAATAGCCTGCGACTTAAAGTTGGTCATGAAGTCCTCAGGCAGAGAAAAAACTGGTGGAAGGATGGTCGCTTCCAGTCAGAATGGGTTGGTCCCTGTATTATAGATTATATCACAGATAATGGCTGTGCAATATTAAGAGATGCCACAGGATCCAGGTTGAAAAGACCCATCAAGATGTCTCACCTCAAGCCATACATAAGAGGGTCCAGTGAAAAAGGTGTGTCTATATATATATATATATATGTAATTTATTTTAATTTATATTTTTATATATGTGAAAAAGGTTGAGTTTTGGGGGGTTTTTTGGTTTTTTTTGTTTTTTTTTTTAACTTCTCTATTATGTCTTGGTATTAGGTTATGAGGATGAACAAGTATCATTCACTCACCAGTGGGAATTAAATTAACAGTATATAATAATGTAATAACTGGTTTTCAGAAGGGAGAACAGTGACTGTGAGTGACATCAAACCTATGCAGAGCATGGAACAGAGCTAATGAGTCATGTCTGAAGTCTTTTTAAAAATAACCTCTATTAAAGTTGCTTCTAATCTCTGGTCTTGCCCTATTCATCTTGGCTGACTAAACGTGCTAGAAGTATAAGCAGGCTGAACTGTGTTCAAAAAGCATTTTCTGACTGCGTTTCTGTATTGGTGTACACAGAATTCACATTAGTTTTATTTTTTATTGTTGTTTAGCCTGACTAGTGCAGATGGTACATGTTTGGACTTTCTTTTTTCAACATCAGAGTGTCCTCTAAAGCCTTGAAGTAGAATGACTACATCAGAGAACTGATTTTTTTAATAGTTTATTTTGAATTGTTCAACTGAAGAAGTAAATATCTTTCTCTTACCAGAGCAAATAAAATTGTCATGCTCTGCCATAAGGTGGCTCTTTGGGTAACCAAGTCTTGCTCTTGGTGTTGGACACTCAGCATGTCCTTTTGTAGTGCTGCCATGTTAGTAAAACAGTGGCAGCTGTTTCTTTTCTGTTCATGCTGTCTTTGAGTCACCACCAGCATCTTGAGGAAAATAAACACTGTGTTCAAAAGACTTATGCCACAGATCAAGCTGCTTTTTACATCAGGGTTCTTAAAAAGGAGAACAGTTCCCACCCTACATGTGTGATTAAGCTTTGGTTCTTGAAAATAAATAAACTACATTGAGATCGTAATATCTTCCATCACATCTTAAGGCTGAGGAATTTACAAAGCTGAAACTAATTCTGGAATTTGATGTTAGAAGCTGATATTTATGTCAGTTGTCAGCTCAAGATTTCATAACCAAGATACAAATTTCATGTCACATCTTCAGGCCACTACTTTTGCTTGGACAATCACTCTGTGCCTTCCAATTCCTCATAAAATTGATGATGCATGAGGAGGGAATCACAGAATATTAAGCATGCAGATAATGTACAGATATTACGATAACTTTGGTAAACTGTGTCACTGTATAAAAAGTTAAAAGTAGTTGTCTTTGTATTGTCAGAACCTAATATGTTTACCACCGAATACTGTGGAAGCAGTGTGTAAACAGTTTCTTCCCCTTTTTTTCCTGGGTGTGGATGGGATAGAGTTTGGTTTCTTTTTATTTTTTTTTTTTTACTTACTTTTTACAGCTTAAAAAAGCCTGTAAAAAAATAAAGCATAAAAAAATGTGTTGCATTAAGATTTCCCAGCAAAAGCTTGGAGAAAACCCATTTGTCTGTGTGCATGCACAAAATGAAAGAATCTGCATGTTCATTCATTCAAGGTATTAGTTCATCAGGTGACTATGACAGATGTCAACCTAGTCATTGATGTAGCTAAGAAAAGCTCTTTATGTGGAACATTTTGTGGATGTAACAACATGCCGAACATTTGGTGCTCAATGAAATTAGGAAATGTCACTCAAACATTCTTGCCCTCTTGTGGGAATTGCTTTGAAAAGAAAGTTAGCACCTCACCGACATCTGAAGTATAACTTGAAGGATCTAATCTAATGGGTCCTTTCCTTTTACAGACAACCATTACTTTCTACAAGGTGCAGTAGTTGTTGACCACGACTATATTGGCTTATCTGAAAGATCCAGTAACTCAAGCCAACCAGATTCTTTTGCTGAAGAGGAAATAAATGCCTATACAAGAGATGTCATGTCTGCTGTACAGATTTCACCTGCAGCCTGCGAAGAACAAGAATCAACAGATGGTAAACTCAAGTCTGAGCTGAGAGAACATCATTGCATTGAATCAAACACTGCAAAGTCAGAGCAATGGCCTTCACCTTGTTGGACACTTCAGACCAAGATAGAGCATACTTAAGCATAGTCTTGTGTCACATATCATTACCAAACAGTTTGGATCTAATGTAGCAGACTGAAAAAAAAAAAGTAATAGCTCCAAATTACTTTGCCAAATCCACTTTACTACTTTATGAACATGAGAGTTCTGCAGGTGCCTACTGGTTAATTTGCATGGGTGTTACGGAGGAAATTCTTTGTTACCAAAACGAGGCACACCCTAATAAAAGCACAAGTTTTCATCATGTATGTGAATTTCAGATTTTGTTGGTAGAATGGCAATGTGGCCATGCCTTACTATTATCCTCTCAGGACAAAATGCCTCATTTCACTGTAATGACCTTTTTTGTTAATCCTTAGATGACTCATTCCTAATGTGCAGTGATACTGTGGGATGAATATAACCTAATCAACTTGGTGTGAATTTTGCCTTTACTGCAGAGAAGCTCATGTCTTCCTTTTCCTCTTACATAACAGTTTTCTATTTTTTCTGGGAAGCTGCAAACTCTGTCTTTTACAACTTTTAATTTCTAGTCTAACACACAGTTCTAAGATCTCACAAAACAATAAAGCTGCTGAAATTAATTGCATGTAATGTTTTGTGCATGAAACAAGGAGACCTTCAGCTGCTCCCCACTCATCAAAACTCTGCTAGGGTGAGCAATTTTATTTTTCAGGCATGTAAAAAAATCTTAAGAGCATTCGGTATTCCTTTGTAGTTTTTTTTCACAAACTTGCAGTTTTCCATTACATTTACATAGTCACTGAGCTTGGAGATTTCCACTGACAGGGAGCTAGGAAAGGTGAAGCACTGGTATTAAACTATTCTCTGATTTCCTTGAGTAAGTTGTTACTGGTCTGGACTTCCTGCTGAGAAGACTCTATTTCAAAGTCAGCTGAACAAGAATTTTTTCATGTGGAAAAACGATAAGTGCAAGTAAGTTCTTTTTACAGAGGACTGACACAAAGAGGGAGAAAACTAGCAGGAAACTGAGAAATCCAGACATTTCCAATACTGTGGAAGATTTGCTTATCTTGCTTCCTGAATCTGTCTTATTTCTGCTGCTGAATGTCATGTCACTTATAACACAGGTGGAGGAAAGTACTATTTATTATGAGTTTTCAGTTAATCTTAGGTAATAAGAGTGGTCCTCAAGGCTGATTAGATACCTAACCCCCACACTGTACAGTATGACCTTGATATCATGGAATGCAGCTGTGTGAGAAAAGATCTCAGCATTATGACAGGACCCTTTCTTAAAATTCTAAAGAAAAATAATTAACATTCAAACTATTTTTTGTCTTCTGAAAATCCAGTCTGACAGATACAAGTTTTCTCCACTGAGAATGTTTCAGAGGGGACAGTTCTGGGAGGCTGTACCCGCTTTATGAATACATTGTATGCACACATGGAGTATATATATAGAGAGAGAGAGAGTGCATGCAAAAATAAATAATAGCATCAGCGATAAAACTGGAGAGTAAGGAAGTTGTCTGTAAGATTCCTTTCTGCTTTATTAGGTGCAAAAGAAAACCAGATGCTCTTTTTTTTAGTTCAACCGTTATGTTCCTAAATTGCACACAGTATAGCAAAGCTGTTTTTGGGGGAAGCTCTTTAGTAAAGCAAGAGTTGTAGTGCTGTTAGAGCTACACTGGAGAGAGAGAAAATGCTGCAGAGAGATGGGAATAGGCAAAACAAAAATAATAATTTCACAATCCAATGTAATGCTGATCATTCTGGCTTCCTGGTACTTTTGATTTTTTGTGTTAACAAGCAATAGTGTCTTGTCAGTGCACAGAAATGTGGCCTTCTCTGCATGTGGGAGGCTCATTGAAATAAAATATAGGGGTTCCAAGCTTATTGATATGAAAAACAGTCAATGGAAACTGAAAAAAAGCCCTACCAGGAAATGTGAAACACTGCAAGCAGCACAGTGTGCTTGGGGAAGCTCATGCTCCAGCCACAGTGAAGTGTGTGTTCGTGACCACAATGAGATGTGACCTGCCCACTCTTGGTTTGTATTTTAACCAACTTAGATAAACACACAAATGTACTGTACTCTTTTTACTGGCACACAGGTTTGATTTATGATAGGACAATAGCAAAATTTAGTAACAGAATTCTTAGAAATTCTGTTGTGCCCCCTTGTGGCAAGTTGATAACAGGCAAGCAACAGAAAAGAAAACAACATGACAAAACGTGCAAATTTTCTCATGCTTACCAGCACAGAGCTGTGATCATTTATCCTTTGGGTGTGCTAAAAGCACTAGTTACCAGCTCAGAGCTTGATGAAAAACACTATAAAAATATCTTCTAGTGAACAGACTGTGCTAATACTCAAGACTATTTTACTGTGGAATGAAGACTTTTTGCCTCTTGTTGGAATACTTCCTGAATTTTTGTCTACCATTTACCCATTCTCTGTTAAGGTTTCTGCTTTCCAGCTACAGATGTTTTAAAATTTTTTCCTTCTTCTCCCTAGAACTGAATGTTCCCTGCAGGAGGGTACCAATGAATCACGATTTGCTTTTCAGAACAAGCAGTTACCAAATCTGGAAATACCACTTCTGACAACCAGATAAGAGCCTTTTACTCATTTGCTTATTTGCTTTGGTGCCACATCTCTGTCAATGGCCTTCTGCAACAGACATCATTACTGTAATGACCAAGCATCAAAATTGTTGCATAGTAACCTCCTTGGTGCTTTCAAATGGAGTTTTTGGGGGACTGCAGGAAAATGGGTACATACCTGTGAGCTATAAGTTATCTTTCTTTAGGTGTTGAACACTCAGCAAGGCATGTCAGCAGCTGCCATTGTGTGTGGGCCTAAGAGTTTGGCTGCTCACCTGTAAATTCAACAGAAGGAAATGCCATCAGGACCAGACACCACTTTAAATTAGAAGGCTAAAAATTACAAAAGTGAGAATTAGCAGTGCCTTCAGGAAACTGGTACTGCACTCTTCTGCACATATTAAAAGACCTGATGGCCTGCTGTTTACATCTTGGTAATGAAACTATGTAGAAATTTGGAATGAAAAACAGTATACAAAAAGCTTTAATTTGAAGAGGAAGGCTCTTCCAGACAGAAGTAACCAGACAGTAACCTAATTTTAAAACATTTGATTCAGAAGCAGTTAATCCTGAGAGATACATTTCCCAGTCAGTTCCTCCCCCTCCTTTCTCTCCTCTCAACTTCTACACAGATAAAGGGATCTGCAGCAACCTCAATACACAGCAGAAACAAGGATGGCAATAAACAACAAATGTAGGAAATAGAGCATTCCCATTTGCCAGGCAATGCTGCCCTACTACAGATTTCTAGTGCAGTGACTTGCAGATCACTTGGATAAAACTTTCTAAAATTGTACATTTCCATGTTCCAATTGTTACTGACATGGTTCTTTTCTGGATGCTTGACTAAAATCTCAAAACTTTCATCAGCAGGGCTGGAGCATTCAGAGCTGCAGCTTGTGGCAAGTACCTTGAATATATAAAGTGATACATAAAATAAGTGGGTTAAAAGGGAATAAATCAGATTTCACTAATTTATTTGCCAGCTGATTGTTTTTGACAGTTGATGCCTTTGATCTCTCTATGCCTCACTTCCCCCTTTGGTACAGAGTAACACCATCTCAGTTTCCAGAGAAGCTGAAAAAAGTATTCATTACTTTTCACAAAGCTGGCAGGCATAGTGATGAAAGCCCCAATACAAAAGTCCTTAATAAAATTAGTTCTATATTTTGTGCAGAATTTCAATGGTATGCAGTAAATAATACATGTGGCTCCCCACCAGACTGATTTTGAATGTCTGCCTAGTCAGAAATATCATCCATCACTCCCACACATTAAAGACCAAGGAGAGGAGCAGAGCTCATAGTCACGGTATTATGCTGGCAAGCCTAATTTTTTGGTTCAGAGTCTTAAATTCTGTGTGTTCAACTCCACAGGGAGCCATTAGGGATTTATTTTGGAGCATGCAGTGGCGCCCAGGCTTTCTCTGTCTCCCAGCTGACAGTCACATGGTGGCAGACTCAGCCTGTCCTCTGCACGAGCTGCACAGGGCTTGGAGGAGCTGCTACCCGCCCCGGTTCTTCTGAGGCTTTTCTTTCCCAAACTATGTTCACAGCAGAATGTTTGCTAATTTTCAAATTGATAATTATGGAAGCATAAATATATTTCTGAGAGCAAGACAGCTCACAGTGGTGTGAAGGCTCCGTGAGTGAACTGTCATGTGAGTCAGAGTACACTCTGCTCGTGCATTAGGTGGTTTGTACCACAGCTGCCAACTGTGGCAAACTGTCAGTACAGCTTTACAGCTTCCTAAGAATCAGGCACCTTGTTTGCTGCAAGATCTCTCATTCTCTTTGGAAAAAGGCTGTGCTTCCCATTCCTTATGCACAGTGTGCAACTTGAGAGCCAGCTTGAGGAAGCCTGGCAGAATTGTGGGATTCAGTCCTTTTCGGTGCAAGAATTTTTCTCTTAAGCAGCAGTTTTAGGATGTGCCGTGGCTGAGGGAAGAAGTAACGAACATGGGGAAGAGGGTATCAAAGTATCAAACTGAGGATTGCAGTGGCCATGACAGGGTTCTGCCCTTAAAACCTAAGTGATAAGTAGCACCTACTTTAGCCTCTTATAGCTGTTGCCTTATCCCCATCCTACCAAAATTCTTCAATTCTAATTAAAAAGAGTAGAAGAATTAGGTTTCTCATATGTCTCAGTTAGAAAAATAAATGTAGCCTGTTAATTAATAATAAATTCCCTACTTTGCTGAGCTATTACCACTGACTATTTGCTAGGAAAAAAATTGTTCACTGCATCTTTAAAACAGTACTTCGGCACAGTGCTCTTGAAAAAGATTGCCTGTATGTTATCTGTGTATTTTTTAAAAAGTTGTACAATGAAATCAGATGGAGCTTCACTCATAGGATGTTGTGCTTCATATGCAGCTAATTAGTAAGAAACACTAGTGGGATGGAGCTAAAGAAAGGAGCAGTTCACCAAAGTGCCTTCATGACCTGTAATATTTAGAAAAATCTAATGCAGCTTCCAAATAGACTGCCATGCAGCTCTCCCTTGTACCTTTCCAAATATGCGTGTAACAAAGCCAGCTGGATGCACTTTTAGGTTTTCCAGCCACCATTTCCAGAAACAGTAAGAAGTTTGCAGGTTTTGCTTGGATAAGTTGCTATCACTGGAGATTTTAAATCCTCTACATGTCAACTCCCCTCTTTTCCTCTGCCAGTAATGCTTAGCTATACGAATTAATCTAATTTTTTCATCAGTGTTATAGAGGAGTTTAAAGACCAGTTACAGTGTAAATTTTATTAACAAACTTTGATAATTCATAATAGAGAACAGAGAAAAAATATTTTCACATTTAAGAACTATAAAAAAGCCCAACAGGTTAAGGCAAATCAGGGTGCTAAAACTCCAGGGTTCACTAGCATCTGTTTTACATAGAAAATACAGTGGCCTAATTTCAGCTCTTAATTTTAGTTAACTTGAATATTTGGTTCTGGCGGAGGTTTTTTTATTGGTACATTACAGGAATCCACACAAAGTATGAGCTACCTCATAACATAATCTTTCAAATTCAAATGTGAATTTAAATAATAAAGTTACTTTTGCATTGCTCAGCAGTGTTCTGCTTTCCACAACCTGTATGCTAATACATATGTAGTCTTTCAAATGAGTTCCCACATGTGTGTTTGAACGGCAAGGTAATCACCAAAGTCCATTCTCTGTAGCATGAGCCAGGCTTAATCCTAATCTTCTGTAGCGTGACAGACAATACTGACCTACAGGTTCTGAGAAAACATAAATAAATCTAGCTTTGGCAAGCAAGAAGCTGTTGCAATTTACCACATTGATCCATAAATCCTCATTAACTCTACAGTGCACTGCTTGATTAGAAAATTACTTATTCAAGATGCTTCACAAGGAATCAGTTTACACCTAATGGTACTTGGGGCAAGGACAGCTGCTTAATCGGGATCATAATTTCATTTAATTTGGAAACCTTCATGTGTCTTGGACAGGGGCACTCTCTGATGTATTAAGAACTGGCTTCAGGGCTGGCCCAGAGAGTGCTGGTGAACGGGGCTGCATCCAGCTGGCAGCCAGTCACTGGTGGTGTCCCCCAGGGGTCAGTGTTGGGTCCAGTCCTCTTTAATATCTTTATTGATGATTTGGATGAGGGGATTGAGTGTACCATTAACAAATTTGCAGATGACACCAAGATGGGGGGGAGCATCGGTCAGCTGGAAGGCAGGAAGGCTCTGCAGAGGGACCTGGACAGACTGGAGAGTTGGGCTGATTCCAACAGGATGAAGTTCAACAAGTCCAAGTGCTGGGTCCTGCACTTTGGCCCCAACAACCCCCCGCAGTGCTACAGGCTGGGCACAGAGTGGCTGGAGAGCAGCCAGGCAGAAAGGGACCTGGGAGTTTGGATTAACAGGAAGCTGAACATGAGCCAGCAGTGTGCCCAGGTGGCCAAGAAGGCCAATGGCATCCTGGCCTGGATCAGGAACAGTCTGGCCAGCAGGAGCAGGGAAGTGATTCTTCCCCTGTACTCAGCACTGGTGAGGCCACACCTGGAGTGCTGTGTCCAGTTCTGGGCCCCTCAGTTCAGGAAGGACATTGAGGTGCTGGAGCAGGTCCAGAGAAGAGTGACCAGGCTGGTGAAGGGACTCGAGCACAAGTCCTATGAGGAGAGGCTGAGGAAGCTGCGGTTGCTTAGCCTGGAGAAAGCTCAGGGGAGACCTCATCACTCTCTACAACTCCCTGAAAGGAGGCTGTAGCTGGGTGGGCAACCAGGCAACCAGCAATGGGACAAGAGGGCAAGGTCTTCAGCTGGGTGCCAGGGGAGGTTTAGGTTGAATATTAGCAAAAATTTTTTTACAAAGAGAGTAATCACTGGAATGGGCTGGCAAGGAAAGTGATGGATTCACTGTCCCTGGAGGGTTTTAAGATGAGACTGGATGTGGCACTTAGTGCCATGGTCTAGTAACCACTGTGGTGTTGGATCCCGGATTGGACTTGATGATCTTGGAGGTCTTTTCCAACACGGTCAATTCTATGATTCTATGATTCATGGTTGACAACCTGTGCACTACAGTTCAGTTCATCATCCTCATGGCAGTTTGCAGTTGCCCAGCCCACTCTCCCTTACAGGTGGTTCACAGCAAGGTGCCCAAAATTGCCCAACACTGCCTGCCAGTGGATAACAGCAACCTTCCCATCGCTCTACAGGATTTCCCAAATGTCAGACTGTTTAAAACAGGGAGATGCCTAACAAAGGACAAACACAGGGAAAGGTGCTTTAGCTACTTGATCAGCCTAATTTTAATGAAAATATTCAGCTCCTACAATAGTCAAGATTCCTGCATCTTAAATAGGCTTAAGGAAAGATTGACAGTTCATCGAACTTACTACAATGTCTTTTAAATCTTAAATGTGCAACTACATGTTGTTCATTAAAAAGCAGTCTTATCTGGGACAACTGCATAAATTGAATTAAACACATGCACTCCAACTCCACTAGTTTGGATTGAATAACCAGTATTCAACATTTAATATGGTAAATAGTATTAGCACATAGAACTTGGTAGGATGGAGGATGGTCTGCTGGCTTATTAAAACAAAAACAATGATTCAGAAAGCTTGTGCCTTCCTTTTTACGTGAATTTTCTATTGCAGTATGAGGTCTCTGGTACATTCTTAAGATGAAGCTTTAATAAGAGAGAAAGAACATTCAGTGCCTTCAAGCAGGTTCAGATTTCCTGCCATTGTACCCATATGAAATTAGAGCACGTAACTTGAGGTGCTGAGGTTTGATTGCTGCTGGACAGTAGTTGGTTGCCTGTCTATGCAGTTATTTAAAACCACAGAATGGTGTGGGTTGGAAGGGACCTTAAAGATCACCTAATCATGTACCCCTGTCATGGGCAGCGACATCTTCCACTAGACCAGGTTGTTCAGGGCCTCACCCAGCCTGGCCTTGAACACTTCCAGGGAGGGGAAATCCACAACTTCTCTGGGCAACCTGTGCCAGTGCCTCACCACCCTCACAATAAAGAATTTCTCCCTAATATCCAATCTAAATCTCCCTCTTTGAGTTTAAAACCATTGCTCTTGTCCTATCATTACAGGTCTTGGTAAAAAGTCTCTGTCTTTCTTATGAGCCCACTTTAAGTAATGAAAGGACAAAATGAGATCTTTGGGGAGCCTTTTCTTCTCCAGACTTAACAACGCTGGCCTCTCTCAGCCTGTCTTCACAGGAGAGGTGCTTCAGCCTCTGATCATCTTTTTGGCCTCCTCTGGACTTGCTCCAACAGGTCCACATCCTTCATATGTTAGGGACCCCAGAGCTGGAGGCAGCACTCCAGCTGGGGTCTCATCAGAGCAGAGGGGCGGAACCACCTCCCTTGACCTGCTTCACTTCAGGCAGCCCAGGATTATAGTTGACACCAATCTCGGAATTCCAGAGAGCTGAGATTATGACTAATGCTCAGATAATCTGTTTTAGCTTGTACTTGCAATTAAACTGTGTTTGTCCTTTTCCCTCTCAACAAAGCATTTTTTGAAATTGGAGATATGGATCAAATAATAATACTGTGAAAGCAGAGAACACCCAACATCAGATGGACATAATGCGAGCTACCCAAATGTTAGAAAAATACACTCTGATTGCTTTTGAGAAAAGCCTATGATCTTTTAGAACTGATGCCATACACACCACCTATTACAGCAGTGCTACCACAGCTTTCTTAATTGGTGTCACTGAACTTTCTGTAAACTAGTGACTTGCCATCTTTGCAGACAGCTTCCCAACTAACTTATCTGTTTTTATTAATATACAAAAGGATCAAGGCCACAGCTAAAAATAACACTGCATTACTTTCAAAAGTGAGAAAGAAACAGGCTGTTTTCCTTGCAACATTAGGAAAACAGAAATCAGTAGGAGAGAAGGCAGCTTAAGAGTATGCACTAAATACATTTCACATGAAGCTGAGCCTGTACTCCAGCATTTCAGAAGGCTATCCTGGAGATTTTGCTTGAAAAGAAACCAGCTCATCAAGGATTTTAAGTTTTTTGTTCCAGAAGAAGGAGGCTTATAAAATCTTGCTGGGGGAAGAAATCTTACCTTTTGCTACACTATCATTACCTTTATTCTCCCAAAACCACCACAAGGAACCTAAAGCCTGTTTTTCAATCCCAGCACCAGCAACAGCCTATTACAGCACCTGCAATGATGGTAATGAAAACTGTTTCATAAAACCCTGTGGCAATTACAGCTGTGTACAGTCTGCCCATAATAGAGGTTTAAAAGGACATTAATTATGCTCTGATCCTCAAACTAGACTGATTAGTCATGGTGACGTACACAGTGATTCACGCTCCAGATGACTCACACAGACAGGGTAATTATGTAGCAGGACTTCCATAAGTCTCTCTTCTCTCTCTTCAATGAGAGAGCTCATTACAGGGCTGATGGCTCCTGTTATACGAATGAAAAAGGAAGTGTGGAGAAAAAAGAAAATCAGTACTTCCAATCAGATAGTATTAGATGCCTACCCTGGCTAATGTGCATATTTAATTGGAGACACAGGTTTCCTCTCAGCTGTGACCATGTTTTATTAAGCAAATACCCTGCAGTTTTATTATACAAGTAAAATTCCTCTTTAAATGTTTAAGCTTGACTTTGTACATGTATGTAGACTATTAGTCTTAAAAAAAACCCCAAAAAACAACAACAAAAAAATCCCCTTGTGACAGCAAAATATTTCTTCAGCTTCTATACAAAATAGCATTTTTTTTCTCTGCTGGTAGAACACATCAAAAATTTTTACTGTATTAAGTGGTCTGTGTAACTTTTACAAAAGTTGGGTACAAAAAAAAAAGTAAGCAAAAATTTCAAAGTACACTCCAACAGCTAATGCTCTGCGAATACTTTATTACACAAATTACATTCAGCTTCTGAAAATAGTGTTCTGACAGTCATACAGTCTAAAAATAAGACATTCCAGAAACACATCAAGTTAGGAAGAAGAAAAAAATTAAATAGAGACTTTTCTCTTTCCTTCAATGCAATATAATGTTAGTGATTTTAAAAAAATAGAAGAAGACTTAGCAGCTTCATTTTCTTGTGGCACTGTATTTTCTCTGTACTGCAATAGGTTAAGGACATTGAAGAGGAAAGGCACAAAACAGAAATTGGCAACTGAATAATTATGGGAAAAATATTTTGATGAAGCAGATAGTAAGACTTATTTACAAGATCCCCATATTTGATGATAAAATACTACTGCTTTAAATCAGTCCTGCAATTAGAAGACTCTGCTTTATTAAGATGTTCACATAAAAACCAACGGCACTGATATGGAACTTCATACACTCCTGCACTTAAAAAACATAACCCAAACCAAAAAAAACTTAAAGGAACCAGTGTACAGCCCCACAGAGACTAGGACAGTTTACAATTAAATACACAAAATCTTAAACGTGCTTAAGGGAAAAAGGAATCCAACATTCTGGGTTGAATTGTATAATGGAGAACTCAAAGGCTGGTTTCAGGATGACGAAGGTGCTGGTGGGGGTGGAGATGCTGAACACTCTTCCTCGGAATCTGTGCCATCATCTTCATCTTTCTCTTGATCACTCCCCTCCGTGCTCAGTCGGTCAAACCCTTTTCGGCTGTAGCCTTTGTGACTTGCAAAGAAGTTCCCAAGGTTAATGCCACCACCGCCTTTCCCTGTGGAAAGGAAAGGCTTTATTACAAGGTTTGTAGGAGGGGAATCACAATCTATCTACTAATCTAACAGTATAGTGGTGGTTATTTGTCGTGGGTTTACCAGCCCCCCCTGGGCTGAAATGGTCAGGCCCAGGTAGATTTCTGGAGAAAAAGCCAATCAAAAGTTTTAGTAAGGCCTCTGCTAATGACATATTTAAGAAAACGGAAGAGAAGGTGGAATTGCGCAGAAGAAATTAGGGGGCCATGGAGTAGGAGGGAAGCAGCAGGCCCCCAAGTTGGGGGGCCAAGCCCTCTCCCCCTGGCCTTGGGCCGGGGGCAGGCATGGCATTGAAGTCTCTCCAGCCGGGACATGTAACAGGGGAGAAACAAACTCCAGACAGAAGCTCCCCACCTGCAACTTGGCTGCAGAAAAAATTCCAGCTCGGTGGAGAGCAGAGAGGACTTGAGATAACTGAGCTTCCTCCAAGGTCAGTTC